>JAOVVO010000250.1:0-102881 GCA_028564675.1 Onchocerca lupi
GATCTTGGCGACGTTTTTGGGTTACACTTTTTTTTTTTCAACACAATCATTTTCCAGTAATTTCTTGCTCATATGCAGTGAAAAGAGCTTTTTCAGTTGAACATAACATCGGCAGCTGATCTTTTGAACAAATCTTTAGTGCTAACAGAAGATCTTGGTGAAGTTAAGAAAAAACTTTCGGTTTTGCAGTCTGCTTGCGCTCGTTTATTCGAGAAATTGCGTGGTACGGCTAACTTTTTGCAGGTTTGTTGAAATTAAGTAATGGTATTGTCATCAGCTGCTCATTAGATGGTCAATTAAATAGAAAATCTAACAGTGTTCTTTTTCTTTGATCCGAACATGGTTGTTTATGGCATGCAATGTTGTTTTATGTTTAATAACGGAATTATTTTTGTTCATTGACAATGAGCCAACGTGGTCTTTGATAATGAATTTTTTTTATTTAGCATGACTTTTTTTGTACTCTTCTCGAAGAATTGAGTGCAGGTGATCGAGGCAGAGAAGTAAGAAGCATTTCTCATTGATCTTGATCACTCACTGGCAATAGCCATTGATATTAGCCATCATGATATTGAAGGTATTTCAAATTTAGCTAATAAAGTGAAAAAATTGAAAATGATGAATGTAAAAGATCAGTTAAAAATAAAAATCAACAGGACTATTGAAACTTCAAATTACTTCTGATCATAAATCTCATTAATTCAGTATTGGTGGATATTAATTCAATATTGTTTATTTTGTAACCGCAGAAGAAAGCATCGGAGATTTGTCTGCTCATTTTCGGTACATCATCTGTACTATCTAGTGAAAATCAACAAGCTTGTTTTTTACTGTTTTAGCTGGTTCCGGGTAATAGTATCGATATATCTTTTTAACTGAATAAATAGGATATTTATTACAGAAAGCATCGGCTTTTCTACGAGCTCGCAGAACTAACAGACGATTAAATATCGATTTAGCGGAGTTAAATCTCGATTTAGCAAACGAAAAGATGGAAGAAATTTGACTTGTTAATTGTTTCACTTTAGCTTTTCTCGCTACAACAAGAGATTCTTTCATTTTAACTTCATATTGAAGTTTTGCACTTTTCTATTCAGTTCATCGCCTGCTGGTTCTTGTGCTGAAGCTGTTTCTTTTTTCTATCATGTTTTTCTTCAATTCATTTATTTCATCGTCCATTTCATGTGCTTGCAGCCTTTCAAGAAGTAAAACACAGACTTCTTGAAAGGTTGCAAGCACATGTTGCTGATTTGCGAAAACCAAAGCAGAAACTGATCGATAAGCTACATGAATTGAAGGAAAAAATGGTATAAAAAGAAGTACAGCTTCAGCACAAGAATTTTTCACAAGTGCGATGAAATATATGAAAAAGCGCGAAAACTTCAGTATGATGTTAAAATGAAAGAATCTCTTGCTGTAGCGAGTCAAATGACTGGGAAGTGTTGTGAGTTGGGAATTCAAGTTGCAGAACTTGCATTTGAAAAATGGACGATGAATCAGAGAAGGTAATTTGCTTTATTGTTTAATTTCAAGGTATACGTTCTTGATTAAAAAAAACAAAAATTTGCTGCATATCCGCAGTTCATTCATGATTTTTATCTTAGCAGACATTTTTCCGCAATCATAACTGAAAAATCATTGTTGTTTCTAAGTGCTTGAATTGAAATGAATATTGCTACGTTTTGAAAAATGTCGATAATGCATTAATTGGCTATTGATTTTACTGCCAATTAAATAGTGTTTTATATCGAGAATTTCAACTTCGCAGTTCGTATTCGAAATATATCTGAAGAAAAAAGAAAGGATATCGAAATATTTAAGAATGTTATAAAATTAAATTTGCATATTCTTCATCTTCTGTTTTCAGAAACATAATATTGATATCGAAATTATAAATATCAACTGCCCTCTCGTAACAATGCACTGGCTCGTTACAGAAATGGAAGTTTCTTATTTTTCTCACAAGTGAATATCGAATAAATAATTTTTGGATAACAAACGTGTTTATATTGCAGGTATTATTGGATTAAATAACAAAATGCGTCAGATGATTGGTGTTGTGAAAGAAAGTTTAGGAATTATTGAGGGGAAGATTGACAAACCGATTATAGAAGCGACAAATGCGGAAATAGCAGACTGGTTCAGGTAATTTGACTAAAAACCGTTGTGGCATATCTAATTAGATTTTCTCTATTAATAATAAATAGTAAAACAATTAAAATCATAAAAAGAGATTTGCAGCGTTTAAAGTCTGAAAATAATTTTTTAAGCATATGCTTTCCATTTCACCAGTGATCTTTTCATTGCTGAAATAGAAAGCATATGCTTAAAAAATTAAAAAATGCTAAAAACTATGCTGGCACTCTTTTGTTCGTTTATTTTTTTCATAATCTGTGCCCAGTTATCTTAAAATTGCTTTTCACACTTAATATGAAAATTTTCAAAATTGAAGAAGCACTTCAATTAGAAAATAAGCGTCTCGAAGCAGTACTTGCTAATATTAGAATTTTGTTGCAAAGGACTTGTGAACGACTCAATAAACTGGTGGGTTTTAATTAAAATTTTTATTTTTTTCAAGTATTGCATTTAGCGTGAATAATAAAATTCTCTGGTGCTGAACAATCAGGATTTTCAAAAAAATCGAAGTTTTTTCTGGAAATTTAATTTCAATTCCAATAAAATCAGTTGCAACCTAATTTGATGGAAATGTGCGAACAGATATTGCCTGAAATAAACGAAATTGATGAAACAATTAAGCCAACAATGCACAAAGTGCATTAAGTGCAAAAAACTACAAGTAGCTTCTTTTATCAGATCTCTTTTGTGTACACACTCTTGTGATTTACTTCTCAAAAGCAGGAATAGAATGATCTAGATAAATCAAAACGAATCAACATAGACAAAACAGAAGCTTTCAAACCAGCTCAATGACTTTTTATTTTGCATAATTTCGTATCTCCAAAGCTCTCTTAATTTTATTGAAGCTTCTCATCAAGAATTACTGTCTAGTTATGTTTTTGTTTATCATCTGCTCTGCCGAAGTAACAGAGAAGATCTTTTACACTCCTGGAAAACGAATAGTACTCTCTTGTTACTCTGGCGCTGCATAATTAGGAATGAACAAGCTATTTCTAATTTATAAATACTTTGAAGTTGACACATACCACATCTGTCATTTGATTCATGTATCGTTTGATGATGATACTGTTTATAGTATTAAGACTTATTTCATCTATTATGACGTATTGATTATCATTGTTAATTTTATTATTTCTCTCGATAGTTTTTGAAAAAATTTTTATGCAAACATAATCATGAACTGGTTGTTTCGAATATGACTTTAGTTTTTTGAAGTAAAAAATTCATAAAAAAATCTAACGGAATGAATTCATAAAGCAGAAAACTGCACAATAAAGCATCTGTTTTGAACAAACCTTTTCCGCTGCAAAATGAAATGACACATGACTATAGCTACTTTTTGTTCTTCAACAAAAAATACAAAGTAATTTTGAAAAAGTGATTTAATAAAAAAAACGCTATGCCTCGGTCAATAAGCTCTCCGTCTCGTCGAATATTCGCATGAAATAATTGATGAAATGGAATTTTTTTTCCGATCTGTGAATTCTTTTAGATTCGTGAACTTTCTTTTCCTATTTTTAGAGAAATTCTGTATGGAATGTGGGGCGAAAGACTAATTGAACAATCTTGTAGCTAGTTCCCGCTGAAGTTTCCCTCAAGATAGCTGGGGTATGTAATGAAGCTGTTCTATTCATTAAAGCGAATGATTGGAGGAATTTATGGGACGAGACGTGTTCGGCCTGTTCTCAAACTTTCAATAAGTATGATGTCTCGCTTGCTTCATGAAGCGTAGACATTGAATGCCTTCTCCAAGTGAATCATTTCTGATAAGCAGAAATGGCGCTGTGGGAATGGACCAGACGTTGGGTTGAAGTATAAATCTTCATTGAGTTAAAGCATAAGTGAAGAATGAAAAAGATTGGTAACTGAAATTATATTACATCAGTTTTCTTAAAACAGTATTCCACAAACTGATTTTTTCTGCTAACTCTCGCTGTGAATCAGCACACCGTCTGGCTCAATCCAATGCTAATTAAATTATAATTTTTTTTTGATCAGCCAACTCATTGCAATATTTGCTCGATTTTATGGAAAGCATTTAGAACACAGATCCTTTCTTCCCACTTTCGCCTGATCATTGGTGATTCCACATTATGTCACACTTTCTTGATCGATTGTGAAAGGTAACAGTGAAAGGATTGAGGCAATATGAGATAGTTGAGAATTAAAAGGACATTAATAGCCTCCCAGTCCCTCCCCCCTTTCCCTTGATGCACTTCAGCGAAAGTTATTAGCACAAAAGATCTCAAATTCTTATCACTTGGTATTGCAAGAACTATTTTCTTAGTCATTAACGGATAAGTAGGAAAAAAGGCAGTAGTCATAAAATCAAGTTGTTCCACGGATCTGAACTGCTCTCAATCGGCACAGCAATAACATCTGAATGACAGAAATCGGCAAATCAGGTGATCTTTCCCATTGTTGTCACTGAAAAAAGGTTCACATCTGGTTCCGTAACCCAATTTAGCCATCCAAATGTGCTTTTTTCGAAAAACAAAACAATATATAATCTATTGGTTTGCATATGCATGCATTCTGTGATTTCGTTGCCAGAGCTCGTTATCAATTTCTGTGCTGAAAACCAGAAATATGAATTTTATTTTTGCTCATTTTACAATTGGTATCGTTATCTCGCTCCATGTAGTGGTTTCGAATCCATTTCTTTAAGAATTCTTAGAACTAACTCAAAAGTGCAAAATATTAAACATTGCTTTTCAATACTTTATTCTTATTCTATATATTTATTATGTTAGTATAAGCCGCATGATTTCATTTCCTATTTTAAATATTATTGGCTTTTGGAATTTAAAGCCATTAATAAATCACTCGAGATGAAAACTGACAGTGCAAAAGTGTTATTTGTAATAGGAAATTTTTATAGTTTTAACATTATTTGCTCCAAAGTTACTTTCTCTATTAAGCAAACATATTGTAAATATGTAAATTGAAGCAAGCAAAAAAAGAAGGTATTTCGTTCGCGATTTAATTTGAAACAATAATAAGCAAGATTTAAGCGAATTAGAGACTTCTTCATTCCACTCAATTGTTGCTAAAATGGTATGAGCAAAGCAGACGTAATCGGCAATAGCAGCTGCTTCTACAAACTTCATATTGCAAAATTTTACAAACAAAAAGCAGAATATTTTCTTATAAAAAAGTAAGCGATAAAAATTGGGACCAAACTGAAGCAATTTTTTCACCTTCTACTTCTTTCTAGTAGAATAACATTAGACATTTGGTATATGAAAATAAGAAAATCGAATTGATCAAACAAATTTTGGTATGTCTAGAAAGTTTTAATATCAAATATGAAGTAATTCAAGGTTTTGCTGTTTTCTATCAAAAAGCACTGATCATTTTCACTATATTATTTATTTGTGAAAATTGCGTAAATATCTTGCGAAAAGTTCAAAGAAGAAGCACGTGAATTCCGGCTGCAATTTTTGGCGAACGCGACATATCAGCGCGATCTCCGCCAAAGACAGTGAAATGAATTCGAAAGATCCAGAAATTTTTTGGAATGAATCAATTAAGACTCAGTTGATAATGCCATGGATTTGGATGAATGGCTTTCGGGAAATTAATGTAAAGTACCATTAAGCATGCAGCGGTGTCGCTAGATTAATCAACAGTTACGACCGACTGCGGTTCTCTCGTGTCAACTCTTTTGTTCCATAAAGTAGCGGAAGTCTTGCGCACTTTGCAACCCATTTGGTGACCTCATTTCTCGATCGAGAACATGGCTCTCTTCCGTATCCATTCTTTTCATAAATTCCTTGTCAAAATTCATTTAATTGTTGATAGCAATGACTTATGTCAACCAATATTCGCTTCTCAGGTTCTTTTGTAATTTTCAATCTTCAACTGTTTTGGATTGAATGATTCACTGTTTACTGTCCATTGCAATTATTTACACAAATAACAGACACATCCTATCTTTGCAGTTCAATTAAGCTACTTGTGCCAAATAATCTTTATTGTCACAGCAATGAAATTATAACATGCAAGTCTTTGCGCTTCTTTTGATAATATTCTCGTACTCATATACTGCGACAATAAGCACCACTCAAACTCTTGACGCTTATTAGCTTAGCAATTTCTCATAACATTAGCAGATTCTCCAGCAGCAACATTTGAATACCCGCCAGTCCTAATGTTGGCTCTACGCCAGACGTTCCATTTCTGTCTTAAATTATGTGACGTCGTTGCAAGGCTTCTATAGGTTGGGTTTGTGTTTGACCTTTGTTGACCTTCATTTGGTGGGTTGTTTCAAGATTTCTCGAGTCTGGGAATACAATTATTTGTAAATAAACTGAAAATAATTTTTGGAAGACAAAGATACGAGACAAAGATATTCATCGCACTTCATGTCAAAAATTTTGATCCTACAGGTCAAACATCCGGTAATCATTTTAAGTGATCTGAAAATAGCTCGTTTACAGAAATTAATTTCCAATCTATATTTTAGTATAAATTTTTTTTCTCATCCAATTTTTTTTCCTTTTTTTTTTTGTTTCTTAGCGCAGAAAACAAAGAAGGCAAATAAGAGAAAATTAGTTGAAAAATTTGTTTCAACTGTGGCCATTCATCTGATCAGTTACGTTTGTAATTTAATTACAGCTGATTATCATAATTCAATTAATGGTTAGCCAGTTATAACTTTGCCACAGATCTCAGAGTCGACAATTCGTTGTGAAGATTCGAATTGATGCACAGTATTGACCGATCTACCCTTATACTATGTGATTGTTGATTCGGTTATTTTTGATTTAATCTTATAATAAACGGAATTTTTTGGATCTTTTCTAGGGATAGAATTTCAGGAAAGTGCCAGAAATTAGAATTGTTCCTATCGAATTATTAAACTGAATTGAATGCTTTTTCATGCGAAACTGCTAAAGTTTACTATGAAATTGTTCAATATATTGAAATGCTTAAGAGAAAAAACTGATGATACTGTATTATAGATGGTTCTTCTGGGAACATTCTAATTCATTGCTGCTCTTTGGGAGACCGGATGATCTTATTATAGAACTTCATGTTGAACGAGATGTCGGCAGTGTCACTTAATTCGATGCAAGATTTAGTTTTCTTCATTTGTTTCTAAGTTTGATAAGCATTTAAAACTAATTGTTTTTGAAGTTCCTTTCTCTTAACATTCCAGATATTCAGTTTTGATTGCATTCAAATGGAAAATTTAGATATCCCGCATAAGTCATTTAGAAAACTGAACTGTACAACGTAGCATTTCAGCATTAAAAATTTTTGAAAGTAATGTCTCTAAATTTATTTATTTCATATTATATTGAAATTTTGAATAATATGCTGAAATGGATTAGTAAATCCTATGTTTGTCTCTCCTCTGTATCCGGATAGTGAAGAAAGTTTGACTGTGTTCATCTACATCTGGTTTTAGTTGGGATATCATAGCCTAATTCAGTTGAGATCTGAAGCAGGATTCTGAAGAACCGGTTTTGGATTGCAATTGCATGAAGTATAGGACTGAGAATTGGATAGATATTTCATGAATTTATTGCAGGCGTTTGCGATGTTTCAATTTGCTTTCACACTGTATATAATATTGTACAAAAACATTGAGAAATGAGTTTTTTTTTCTTTTTTCTTTTTTTTTTTTATACGATGGAAATTTCAAAAATATTTCCCGAGACAATTAGTGTCTACTATCATTTGCGTATTAAACAACGAGCAATGGAAAAATTAAATTTTGCACATTTTGTTAATATAACACTGAAGGAATTCGTAATAATCTAACATTGAGATATTTTTATGTTAGAATTATTTTTAGATTTTTCGTTTTTATAATTTCTCAGATTTTGCAATCTTCATATTACCTCTTCTAATTTAAGTTTCTTCCACATTTTTCCTGAAAATATCTACTGTCATTACTTTATTTTGTTTAATTATTCTTCATTGTTTTATTAAGTTCATCATTTGTATTGCTCGAAATGTTTGATCTGATAAATCCGTGCTGGTTTTCATTTTTAATATCATTAAGCGAGCTAAATTTTCTGATCGGTTTTATAATATTCTTGTTAATAATCTTAAATTTTTTGATTTTCTTGCAGTTTTTGCAAGTTTCGGGCTATGTTTTTAAGGTAGATATATTCTTAAGTCGATTTTTTGAATTAACTTTGTTTCTAACTACAAATGCGGTAGACAGATCTCATGGACGAATAAAGCATTTAGAAATGCCTCTTCAATTTATTGCATGCACTGATACATTTCGACAAATAATTTTTGTATAGTAACTTGTCATTTCAAATGAGATGTCGAAGATGTTGCTTGCGCTAAACAAATTAGTACGGTAAATGGACAGTAGCGGACTTCAATATTTATGTCATGACCGAATGACCATTTCTGTGTTAAAAGAGAACGAATTTCGGATTTGTGAGGGTCAATCGCACTTATTTATAGTGCTTTATATGAAAAGTTTGTTTCCCGAGGAGTTTTATTTTGCATTTATTTATGCAAGATCAATTGAATTAAAGACTGAATCCATGAGGTCGGAAAAGTAGAGGCATCTTAACTAGCACGTGAATTAAGCTATTATATTACATCTTGACTTGTACTGGAGACAAAAGAATCAGGATGCGAGTTTAAATCAGACATTAACGTGTATACTTTGTCCTTTGTTAATGATTCGTGATTATTCAACGTTCCCATGAAGCAATACCATGAACTATGCAGCAGCTACAACAATGCTTTTCCAATAGAGGTTTGTCATATAAAGTGATAGAAAATAGATCATCAATTCTAGTAATACAAATCGTACCCAGCGTTCCTGACTATCACATTCTGACTTTTAGACTTTTTCATCGAGGATTTCTTAACGTTTAGTCGTTTTTGTTTGGGAGTTAGTAACACAGTATTTGTTTCTGGATGAATTCTTTTTATTTATTGCTGTTTCTATCATTTGTCTAACATACTTCAAACTACTTTTTTTTTCCTTGAATTACATTTCTATCTTCAAATTCGCTGTTGCTGTGTCAGTAGTCGTATTCTCATATACTGCAAGTAGAAATGTTCCATAGTCTTCCTTTCTCTTGAATATTTGCCAGAATAACATCACATTTATTCTGTGAAATAAATAAAATAAGGATCTATTCAAATTATCGATTAGCACAGCGACACGAATTTCACATCCACATGAGGAACTGAGAGTAGTTGCCTTATTTAGAAAGCATTTCTGTTATGCGGTTTGCAAATTAGATTTCTGACGCGTTTCAATCTTTATTTTGCTATAGTCTTGTCTGTGAAGCAGTAGATCAGACAGGTGTCAAGTGCAGAATCAGTGCAACTGATATTTTTCCCGTAATATCTTCAACATTTCTGTTTCATCCTCAAGTATGAAGTAAATATATTGACAAAATTATCAGCAGGCTGTAGTAAAGACTTTCAGCTTGCCCTATCTATGCCAACCACTTCTAATTATATATTTTTATTGCATTTTTATCTCAAAATTGCTCAAAGTTCCAATATTTCCATTAGTGCATTCCCTTGTTCCTTATCACCTATCTCACTCCTTCCCGAGACTACTTTGTTGAAGAAATTTTTTTTGCATCATCTCATCAAAATTTTTGGAATTGGAAAGAATGCATAAGTCATCTCTATCTATATAGGTAAGGCTTAGTTCAGCCATCCAAAATTTTTTTTTATTCACTTAGTATGATGCCGAAATAATACTGATGATAAAATGATTGTTGTTTCGGTACAGCACTAAGTAGATGGTCAAGTTCTTACGTAGGTGGCTTATCTGGCTAACTGTGACCAGTTTGTTTATAATTAATCAGAAAGAAATTCTTCCTTTCAACATTTGCTTGAGCATCTATTTTCGTGCCCAGTTTATGTGCTTCCTGTTCAATATTTTCTCCAAAATTGGGTATGATTCATCTATCATTAAATGTGATTCATTACTCCCTTTCGTTTTAAATCCTTCATTTACTCATCTCTGACCACTCAATTTTACATGACTCAAAAAAACTATATCAGTAGCAGAATTCATCTTTCTTCTTTATGGAAATGATTACATGGTGAATATACAAGGAGTAACAAAATGAATTTTAGCATCTGCTGAAGTTTTGCTGAATAACATCTTTATGACAAAGTTGTCAATTTTCTTATAAGGATATGTTCATGTTACATTGATGAAATGACACTCTTCATTAGTTCTTAAGAACTCATTCAAATTCCTGCAGTTATTATATGACATGACTGAATTTTACTATTATCACTCTCACTAACTACTACTGCTGCAAACTAGGTTCATCTCTTCGTTATCTCATTAAATCATTAAATGAGAGGCAAACTTGGTCAGTGTAGTAGTAGTGAAAGCAATAAGTGATGTAGGTAATATTAGTGAGAAAAAAAATTACAATCCCGTTTGTTAATTTCATTTCTACTCGAAGTTGGATATAAGTCGTTTGTTTTCAACTAACCATTGATGACGTGTGACAGTTTTTGACAATCGTCGATGCAAATGATGATGCAAGATTGTTTTGTTTTATTAATGTAATGCAAATGATTCATTCGATGATTTCACTTTCTTATTGCATAAGTTTGGATTCAGTTATTTTATATTTTTAGTTTTAATGATTTTCAGTGAACAAATTTCTATTTCATTTTTCCGAATAATTAATAATTTACACGTTATACTTTTCTTGATATATCATATTTTTTCATTATACTGAACAAGGATTGTAAAAATTCATTCTTATCTCTCTTATGTTAACAGAAAAAGTAGCGAATATATTAGCTTCCTCTGTTTCTCAGTTTTATCGCTAGTAAAGCTTGACCATTGATTCTGTTGCTATCATTTCTTCGGTTACGGCTTTTCTGCCGAATCTGTCTCGATCAAGTTACAAGAAATGAAAACATAGTGCATATAAAGATAGAAATGAACTTTAGGCATCCTCAAACTGTACCATTTCTCATCAAGCGAATTGATATATTTGGCCGATTATGGTACAAATTTCATATTAATTTACATCCTAAACTAATATCCCGCTTTGTACGATCTATCATCAAACTTAGCATAAATTCATGATTTGTATCGAAGTAATCTTCGGAATTCATCAGAAAAATACAAGAATTCTGGAAAATATATCCAGACTTCATCATCTCATGCTTAGAAATATTCCATTGATAGACTTTGAACAGGACAGACATAAAATGAAGTTTCCTTATAGGAGGTAATCTTTATATTTATCCTTTTTCAATCTTGGAAAGAAAAGAGAGTAGAAAGTAATATTGATTATATGTTAGCACAAATTATGCCATCTGTAATTAGTGTGCAGAACTCTTTCTGTTGTTCGCCTGAACTCTTTCTGCTAGATATTTCGAAGTCAGTTACATTTTATTCGAATTCTTAAGTGTTCTTCATTTGCAGTAATGATCTGCGATGTTAAGTGTTATCGAAATATTTTCTCAATATAAGTGATTAATGCAAATTGATCTCTTTGCTGTAATTTTATGTTTTATAAATTATCATTAGGTCAAGCACTGATTTATTCTTCAGTCGACTTTTGCCAAAAAGACTGTAGATAAAACAAAAAGAGTTTGTAATTGACATCTGCCGAAAAAGTTCGTATTGAAGAGTCCAATTTCCGACATGATTGATGTAGACTATAACATCTTTATCTCTTTGTAGTTGTTACCCAACCAGTGTTGATTTAAGTTTAAAACTTAAAGGCTAGTGGTCTTGTTTAGTTTGCAGAATATGGTCAAAGGTTACCATTTAGCGAGTATTTGTGAAAGCTTTATTTTATATTGCATTTATTTTGTATGCCAAGTGCTTTTATTACTGAGTCTGGTAAATTATTGATAGAAATAATGGATAGTGCTAGTTAAATAAATGAAGTGCGATAACAATTGAAAAACATGTCGGAAAAATAAACATTGTTTTATAAAGGTAACAGAAAGTAAACCGGTTGCAAAGAATAACAAATGATAGTTATATATGCAAAAAAGCTTCATTTTTGACCAGGCTGATAGTTCGGTTTTTTATCTCGAAAAAAATTGGTTGATTCTTCAACTTTGTAAAATTTTGATCTATAATTTGGAATTAATTCAAAATTATTCTATAGTTTGAAATAATTTTCCCTTCTAAATTTCAATCTAGCAAGTTAAATACTCCTGATTTAAACTGTTTTAGAGAGAGTAATTTGGCAATAGAAAAAAAATTCACTTCCGTCAGATTTTTGTTTTCTAGTCTGAGATAAGCATGGAATTGATCCTTCAGACATTATAGCAATAAATTTTTAACTCAAACTGATTTGTTTTTTGTTTTTTTCTCGAATGATTGATTCTTCAATTCTGTAAAATCTTGATTTAGAATAGTTTGAAATTAATTTTCCCTTCCAGTGATAGTGCTTTTGTAAGTATTCGTAGTTCTCAGTGTTGGACCGATGTTGCTGCAAATCTGTGGCTAAAACTGATTTAATTAAAGTAAGAATGTTTAGGCTTCACATGCTGATATGTAAATAAATTCTGCCACATTTTGTTTACGAAAACTTTTGAATGTAATGCTCAGTAGTGAAGATTTTCACATTTTCTAATTTGCCTCTTATTCATCTGTTCGATGAATGCACAATGCAGTTGCAGATCAGTCGTCGAAAGAAATTCTTCGCTTCACATCGTTGTCTGTGGTGAATTAAATCATTGCTTTAAACCCGATTGCAAGCAAGTTTTGGATTTATAAATTCGAAGCTTTCTATTCACTGCACATTTTCTTCATTCATTTAGTGTAAGTTTTTTCTAAGATAGTTTGAATTACTATTTAGCACAACGGTAACAACCAGTGTGGAGCGTCTCAGAAATTGGATTTAATGTCAAACATATATTGAATTTAATTTTGATGATTAATTCTCTCACTAATAAGACGTTTTTGGACATCAATCGATTGCCATTCATTCTACATTTCTTTCATATAATTTTTAAAATATGGATTACATTTATTTCGTCGTTGCTTGCATTTAAATATTTTAATAAGTATACTTAATATACTTTGTTTTTTACTTTCTTGTTTAATTAATGACAGAGCTAATAGTACCATCTTATTAAATAATTGCTTTTTAACGTGCATCAAAATAGAATTTATTCCTTTAGTCAAGCTTATAAGTGCAGTTAACCATTTTAATGTTTACTATTGTTCCATTATTTTCTTTATGAACCATTTTTCTAGTCCTTTTAAGGAATCAGCATCATCATCATAAATTATTACTATTATTAATAATCATTTGTGAGATATTCGAAAATATTGCAGTTTCTAGTTCAACATGCTTAATATAAATGAAAATGATGACAAAAATAAAATCTACTAAAAATTGATTAAGCCATTTTTTGTTTTTTTGCACTAGAATTTTAAGGTTTCAAATTCAGAAAAGAAAGATTATTCAACCCAATTAATGCATTCTGGTACGGTTAACAACTTGGCTTTTACCAAAAGCAGAAGTTTATTGCTGGAATTGGATATCGACGGATAGACAATCGAGCATAGTTCCGTTATCTTTTCCTGTTAAAAAGATTGTCTATATGTTATATGTTTAACAAACATTAAATTGATTTTAAATTTGTTCACCTCTTTAGCTCATTAACTTTCTTTATATTATGATAATCGAATTGCTTATTAATTAGACGAGAAAATATTAACATTTTCTGCATCTTTTTGCTAATATCAGAGTAGTTTTGTTGAAAAGAAAGCAACGGCCAGACAAAAAAAGAGTGGATGCCAGATTCAGAATATGAACTAGTTCCTTTCCAGTATGCAAACTGAAACTCATAAAAAAAAAGCTTTTAAGTGACTGCCAACAAAAAATGGCTTGGGAAACAAAAACTTATGCATATTTAAAAATTTCTGAATTTTATAAATAATCTCAATTTTTGTTTACATGTTCAGTGCTGATGCTATTTCGATTGATATTCGTAGATCTTATTCATTAAATTTGGAGCGCAGTAGTTTTAAAAACTCGAGAAATAAGATGCTCTGTACTGGTTTCAAGTAATTACATTTGGTTTAGTTAATGAATTCAGTTTCTTTCATATTCTTATATTCCATTCTTATTGTTTTAGTATTAACAATTTTCATCCTCACAAAGGATTATTTCAGACGTTCTTTTTAATTGTTATCTATTAAAAACAAGCTTGGGTACTCTTTTTCTCATACGTTGTTTTTACCTATCTTACTTAATTCCTTTCTTATTCAAATTCTTTTTTCCTCAACAACTGCAATTCATTTTGGTGAACAGTTCAAGGACAGCACAAACAGTGAGCTGGACAGAAGAAGGAAAGGAAGGTGCTAATTGGTTTTAAATTAAATTTGGCTTTTGGTTATATGAACACTACGATTAATTTAGATGGGCGAATGAAGAATTGAGTTTCCTATCCAATAATAATTTTTTATTCTTTGTTTATTAGAAATCGTGCATTTACTCTTCTTAATAAATTTTTTGCACATTGATCTTCGAGTTGCAAAAATTAAGTATCTTGGCGGTGATCGAGTAGACGAACAATTTTTACTCATATTTCATTTATATGATCTGGAATATTTTTAGACTTTCATTTCATAGAGGTTTCTACTTGGCTTATTATTCATGTAATTAAAGAAGAACATCACCATGATTTTATGTTCTTTAGATTTGCAAAAAACTTCAAATCGATCATTTTGTTTCTCCGTTCGTTTATGAAGCCATAATGAAATCATTTAAAAATAAGCTGTTTATTTCACTTTCTCCTCAATTTTTTGCTTGATAAACAAACCAAGTTTATTCAAAGATTTTTTTTTTTAAAAAAAAGTGGAAAAGGGCGAGAAAAAGAGTTTGTTAAGTAGCTTGTCAACTAATGATCTGCAACCATTTTTTCAAATTCATTAAACCAGGCACGATGCCTGGTACAAGTAGCTTTATTTTTTCCTTGATTCACCTCATTCATTATTTACAGGGTAATAATACATACATGTCTGCCAAATATTTTATTTTATTTGTTTATTAATTATTTTTCTTCAATCACTCAATTCTAGCCAAATTAAAAATAAATCCCAAAAATCTGTATAACTTTTAAATTTCACCCAGTTACATTAGATGTATTGTGAAGGTGGAAGGACATCAATTTATTTTATTTTCGGACTTTTTACTTGACCGAATGAAAGACACAAAATTGTCGATTAAAATAGTGATTGAAAAAAAGTATTCAGATCTCAGAAACAACTACTTATTTTTATTCCAAATATGATAACACCAAAATGGAAATAAATACAATTATAGCAGCATCACTTATTATATAAGATTGGTTTGAGAGAAGGAAAGAAATCATAATTACTCCTTGTTTTTTGTTGAAGATAAGTATGATTACTTATCAGACAGGAAGGTGAAAATAGTGAATACGAATTTCTAAGCAAGCTGTGAAAGTCTGTGTGCTGGTAAATTTGTAAACTGAGGAAGTTCTGCACTGTATGAAAGCTAAAGGCATTTTAGTTTTAAACAAAGATAATAAATATTATGATTGTCTTTCATCACATGCCAATAGGAATATAGCGACTGTCGGTAAAGATTAAAATGCTACAGATTGTTTACTTTACTAGACATAATAGAGAATGATGAATCTTCTGTCCTAATCCTAGCATCCAGGTATTGGAATCCAGAAAATTCAACACAAATGACTAATTAGAACAATCCAGTTCTTAGCAACCTTTTAGTAGGACAGTTTTTTGCAAACTGTTTTTATAGCACGACATTTGCCGCAATTCAAATTGCCAGAAAATATGCAAAAATTCGTGCTCTTGTTGGTCATTGAGGTTATATATATGTTTCATCTGATGAAGAAAGGAAACATTTCAAAAAAAAAGCGATTTGCAATCGAAGATAATAAGTTCAAAAAATTTGCGATGCTGAAAGTTTTTGCGAAATGATTCAATTTGTATGCGAAATTCTTCGTGAAACTATTTGACCATAATTCTGGATATAAGTTATGGCAAAATGAATGAAATTTTCACTTTATATAGGCTGGGCTGTTAAGTTTTAATAGAAAAGATGCTGGTAAGGAATATTTGAGGGTAATAGAATTAAACAAAATTTCAATGCCCAAATTATATTTTTCTTTCTACCTTTTCTTTGTAAGTAGCTCTTCAAATTCAGGAATCCGAATTGAGAAAAAGAAATAAACATAGATAGTTCCGAAATATATTCTAATTCCCAATTTTATTTACAAAGTCTAGGAGAAGATAAGCGATTAGATCAAAAAGAGATTGATTTAGGAGAGAATACTTGACGATTGTACCGTGAATTCAACTCTGAACTATCCAGTAAGTTCTTTGGAGTTTGATGGTTGTTGGTTTCACTCTTTTAAGCAAATATAACTTTCTTACAAAACGGCCGCTGAAAATATTTGTTATTTTAAGCATTTCGGATCAGGTTATTGTCATGGGATGAAATGCAATAAATGATTGATGAAGTTTGTTTTTCCTATAGAGAAGTGTCATATTCAAGATCGCTTCATTGCCATGGCACATTTTTTTTTTACTGACAATAGGAGATTTTCCCGGAATTTCAAGGAGAGCTTTTCTTATTTCATTCACATTTATCCACGGTTTTTTTCTTTTTTTTTTCTTTTTTTTTTTTTTTTGATTGATTCATGTCCTTGTGTACTTGAATTCATTTATTCTGTTCGGATTTTTTTTTTGGAATAATATTATTTAGCAAAAGTACGCAAGACTTATTGGATTAAGATCTTTTACAACCGAAATAGTACAAAATTAAAAAATGAATTTAGATTACTTTTTTAAAAAAAATGGAAAAGATTTAATTACGAAAAAATTTATGCTATCTATTGGGAATGAGGGAATCATCGAGGTTTGTTCTTAAATTTCCTTCTAGTAAATCTTATTTTTATGACATTTGGATGCATTTAAGACAAAGTCAGACTGATCCAAGTATTGCGCTACCGAAGTATTGTAGTAAAATGCAGCGCAATCGATAGATGACCATTATCGAGCAGCTATTGACAGAAATTAGTTTCGCGTTTTCAAGACTGGCTGAAATGAAGGATTGCGGAAATTAATCAGAAATGAAAAAATGGATTTACAAGTGGAAAGACTGAAGAAGGAAAAGAAGGATGAGGAGAGGAGAAGGAAGATAAGGCAAATATGCTTTAGCAAATAAATCCAGATAGGATGGAAGAAAATGTTCATCCTTGCCTTGCCAGGGCAGTGCTATGGAAAAGCGAAGCAAAGTTGCCTTCTGCACCTGCTGTTTTTGATTTTTTGTTCCATTCATCTTTAGCTGCCTTCTAGAGATTTCTGAAATATGATGCAATCAACGGTTGCTGTGAATAGTCTGGGATATTTCATCTCGTTCCTTCTGAGCCTAATTGGCCAAAGATGGAATTCCTGGCTTGTATATTCCTGTTGAATAAAGCAAATCAACATGATTAGCATCAAGTGATGAATTTTCGGAAAGACTAGTTCATGGAAACATTGTGATCTACTTGATTTTGCTTTTTCATTGCTATTTGGATCTCTTTCTATTATACCTTCTTCTATGATACATCAACGATCCACAGATTGTTCCTTCCCGTTTTTATACTGAAAGTCTTCATTTTCCCAATGATTATCAAATTTTCATTTATTTTGATCAAATTTATGAGTTTGTTTGCTATGTTCGCTTGTGAGATTAACTAATTATTATTGTCTTCAATTTATTTTATTTTATTTTATTTTTTACATTACGCGTTGATTTTCGATGAAATAATTCTAGGCGTCGAAGGAACGATTTCTACATAGTATTTTTTTAAATAACCAGCATAATCAGTATTATTTCAGAACAGTTGTAAATGTATATATGTGGAAGCTAATAGCGAAATTATCAGTTGAAGTATATACACCTTGATCAATATACTTTTTCTTTTAAAATTACATCCTTGTTCATGAATTTTACAAAAACGTTCCCGAACGTTTTAACATTTCATCTCCTTTATTTCTCACTTGATTCTACGGAAATAACGACAGTTTGCGGTGATACAATCAAATGGTTTTGGCTAGGAAAAGTTTGCTTTCAACTTATAAGCATTCTTTTCGGGATAATCAAAAATCTGTCTGTCCAACTGAAATCGATAGTGAAACGTAAGTTAGCATTTTTATACAGTAATATTCTCCGCGACTGATAATGTTTTGAAAATTTAACTAGTATTATTTTATTTAAGCTTTGATTTAGTTTTTATAGTTTAATTAGAACGGTTTAATTTGATTGGAACAGTTTAATTAATTAAAGCAAAGCAAAAAATATGAACTACTTCCATTAAATTCGTTTTCTAGAGAGGAAATAATTTATGTCTAATCCGAATTTGAAATATGATTTTTAGACAGTTTATGTTTTCAGCAATATGGTAGAAGATGAATTAGCTTGCTGCTCAAAGGCAAATGTTTTTAAACTTCCTGGAAAGAATGAGAAAAGCAGTGTTTTGAAGAGAAACTGGATCCAGAATCAGGCTTCTTCCTTAAAACTACTAAATAAACACTATCGCTCATTATCTCGCCAACATTTTCGTACTTCTGTGACTTCATCCCATATCTGCCCGTCATTATTCATCGTTTTGTCATTCATCTTTTTATTGATATTGGAGTTTTCCTTAGCAACAGCGGATGAGCCAAATTTTACTGATACGGGGACTAATTTGAGGCCTGATAGCGGCAGTGATAATTATAACAGTAATAGGAGTAGTAGCAGTTATGCAGCAGAAACTAGTCAATCATTACGAACAGCATTGCGCAAAGTCTATACTAATCAATTTGCCGTACGAATCAAAGGTGGTGATATCTTGGAAGCAGACAAATTAGCAGCAAAGCATGGTTTCATCAATCTTGGACCAGTTTGTTTTCTTTTCCTCAAAATTTCCTAAAAATTTGAAGAATTCGATCTAGGATTTCTAGGTTAAGTTGTTAAATTTATTGGTCTTCATTAGGATTAAATATTGTAAACAATATCATTTTGAAAATATGGAAAGCTAGAAGGCTTTTTTCCATGTCGTTTTCGGATCTTTGTTTCGTTCATTTTTCTGTTTTGAAAAGTCTCAAATTCCCAATGGTCGACTCTAACAGTTAATCAAATTGCTAAATGAGTTAATGATCATCACTAAAATTTTTCCTATGTAAGCAAAACGTTGGGCAGTATTATACATTGGATCTTGATTATTTTATCAATTCGAAGACATAAAAGGTTTGGGAACAACGGGACTTTAGAGATGGTTGTCAATTCATTTAGTAATTTGATTTTTAGTTTTGCTTAATTGCCATTCAACTGAAACATTAATTTTTACACTCAAACTTCCACTTTTCTTTAAAAGAATCGAGAAGCTTCGGAATTCGAAAAAATCTTATAATTATCATCTGAATTCGAATAAATAGTATTGAAAAGTATGAAAATTTTTAGAATGCCCCCAACATGTCTGTGAATTCATAATTACAAAATTTGGAATATTTTGTAATGAGAACTTAAAAAAAAGATATTTATAGTATCATAAGTTTCAGTCTTTGTAATTAAGGTTTTGCCAAATGATGAATATTTCTTGTTTGAAAGTCGGCAAACAAGAAAGAGATCGACACGGCATAGAAGGAATGCTCAAACAAATTCCATTGCAAGAGAACCTAAGGTAAAGATTTTATAGGTCTTTTGAATTCTTTCCTTTGTCCAAATATTTATGGATCTCAAATCATTTGTCACTTCAATATCGAGCTTGTTCGGCTTTTTGTTCGTTTGCAGCTGCATTTTCATTATTGCTGATTTGTAAGAAAGATTGCAGAAATGGAATAATAATGCAATTAACTTGTTAAAATATGGGAAGAACAGAGCAATTTATTTGTAATTTCAAAATATAAGTTATCATATGAAAATTAAGTTCATGAAGAGCATACTACACATCACTTCTTTTAATAATTATTGGAAAAAGTGTAGGTGGTAGAAAATAGATTTTGGAAAAGTTTGTAATTTTCAATAAAAACTAGGCGGAAGCAGCCTTCTGAGCAGAGAACTTATTTTTTCTGTATCATATTATTCTTGTAGATAAGTGACCAGATGTTTGTTTTATTTCCTATGCTTTCTAATCTAATCATTTTTTGGAGAATCAAGTGGCTTTCTGCTACGAATATTCGACAAATCCTTTCCTTCTTCTTGTGTTTTGCATTTATGAACGTATTTTGGGCGTCACATATGTGATGTACATTTTCATTCATTCAGTATCTCCCGCAACTGATAAGATAGATAGCTAAGAGAAAAGTGCTTTAAACTTCCCGATAATATAATGAAAGAAATAAAATTTTGTCGGATGGCGCCATCAGAAGCTGAAGTTAATATTGAAACCGTAGGGTCATTCCGTACTGCATTAAACTATGGAGCAAGCATTTCCAAGCTCTAAATTTGATTTGTTTTAATGAAAATTGAACGTAATAATGTTTTAAATTTAATACAATTCAGTAAAATTTTAAAGAATATTATATCAATAGCATATGCAACTCTCATATCTCCTAAGCTGCTCGTCGGGTTTGTACTAGTTGAGAATATCCGAATGTTATGCTTTTATAGCATTTAAATGAGTGCATTTTTTTAAATTCAGGAAGAGGGAGACTATGTAACGAATATCCCAAATTATTCAAACATGTTCTCTTAGCTAATCAGATATAAATGATCATTACAGTAACTATTCAAATCATTATTACGATTACTGTGATTTAAGTCAGAATATGATTTTTTTTCTTTTTCTTTTTTTTTTTTTTTGCATATTGAGTTTCGGAATAAAAGTCCATCAAAATAAATTAGATATTGATAAGTTCTTGGTAAGACTTATTTGTCATCTTAGTGCAAATGCGCGGAATTCTATGCTTCAATTGACAGAAGAGACATCGAAGATGGTGTTCTGTTGGTACTGATCATTAATTTTGGAGACTTTTTGAACATTTTGAACCTTAAATTAGACGACTAGATTTCGCGTTTTTCTTCCAACTTTTAAGAACCTCAAATGATTATTTTGTGGGATAAGTAAGGAGGTTATTGAAGTATGGAATCATTGATTCATTTGTTAATTTGATCGGAAATTATTCTAAATTGTTGCAATTGATGAATTTAAGAGGTGAGAAACTGATCTTGTACACTGTCTTATAGATTCTTTTTAAAAGTATGGACTTTTAGTTTGATTATAAGGCATTCTATTATTACTCTATAGATTATATTATACTGCTGTTTTCAACTATTAATATCCATACTGATCCGAATTATTCTGATACTATTAACACCAAGTTGATCAGAATTATATTGCTACTTTTAAAACTTAGAAGTTCATATTTCTGAATTTCCAAAATTTTTGGAGCGAAATATTTAGAGAATTATCTTCGTGTAATCTTCATCAAATTTGACATTTTTTTGTGTAATGAAAGCTGTCTTTCCTATTTGTGTACAGAGGCTTCAGTGTCTTCGAGTATTATTGGACTGTTATAATTAAAATCATGTTTCCATTGTTTATTCTTATAATCAAATGTTAGTACATTGTTAATAGTGCACTCATTATAAAATAATGCGCTAACAAACTTGCTATCACTCTGTGGATTATTCAAGTTGAATCATACAGAAAAAGTCATTCCGTTTTATTATTTGTTTCTCTATTACTTGAAATTTATCCGAATTCAGAGATCAGTATTGTGCAGTCATTGTAGTATGCTGTTATCATCCTGAATAATATGTCAGTTTGAATTGAAGTGTTACTCCTTTTTAATGAATAATGGAATAATTGTAATGAAATAATCTCATATTTTTTTAGGTAAAATGGGTAGAACAACAAATAGCGAAGAAAAGAGTTAAACGTGATTATATACCTATGAACGCTCGTTCGCCAACTATTCATTTGCAACGATTCAAAGTAAATATCTTCCATATACTTTACTGTAAATAGTAGTTGATAATGCCAATAAGAATTTTTTGCCCTTTTCTATGTTTTTACATTCACTGATTAAGCCAATTTAATTTTTTGAATTCCAGAAATTCCAGTTTGATTTGATAATTGAATAACATAGTGACACGCAAAAATAGTGATTTTACATTTGAAATGAAAGTTAAAGAGAAAGATATAATTGAATTTTATAGATAATTTCAGTCTATAAAATTCAGTTGTAGTGCAGTGAAACCTGACGCTACTCTTAGATAAGCTGCTCCTAGTGAATTTTCTTATGTTATCCAATGAGTGATTTCGATTTATTCGGTATTTATTTTATTGTAAAAAGGATGAAATTGAAGGAGAGTTTTCTTTTTGATGCTTTCATTTTCGCTAAATTTTGTAGATTATTTCAGTCACAATATCTGCACAATATATCTATTATTTTCAAAAGAAAAAAGAATTGTAATAGCTGGAGCGAATAATTAAAGTAATTGAGAGAATTCTCATTCCAGAATTTCTAGTTAAGATATTTTTATTTCAAAAATCACACTCGATAATAACATCTCCAGGGCAATGAAATTAATGATGATCTCATAATAATAACGAGTGATGATGCTCAACAACAACATTCAAGCAACCGGAACAGAAACAATGGTGCCCGAAGTTATTATAATTTGAATGATCCTTTCTGGTCCGATATGTGGTATTTGGTCAGTTTGAAATCATATTATATAATGGTTGGTTCTATATTTTATTGGTAAGTCTGTTGTGAAGTAGCTCGATTTTAGAATTCAGCAATATATGATCGTGGATTGGATCATAATGTGCGCGAAGCTTGGGATCTCGGTTATACAGGAAAGGGTGTGGTTGTGACAATATTGGATGATGGTCTGGAACGAACACATCCGGATATTGCTCCAAATTATGTGAATTTTTAAAAAATTTGATCCAAATAGGTTGTTTTCTCTTAATGTCTTTGTGGGATTTTCAATCTCTTTGACGGAAAATTTTATTTTCAGGATGCAAAAGCTAGTTACGATGTGAATGATCACGATGAAGACCCGACACCTCGATATGATAGTACAGATGAGAATAGGCATGGAACACGTTGTGCTGGCGAAGTAGCTGCTATTTTCAATAATTCATTATGCATTGTTGGAATTGCCTACAATGCTCGAATTGGTGGTATTATTTAGGTTCATTTGCAGGGTGAATGTTTGAAAAAAAAAAAAAAAAAAAAGAAATACAGTGGTTGAGTTCGCATCATTTCATGAATTAAAAGTAAAATTTTCCTTAGAATCGAGATCTTATAATATAGAAATAGCAGTGCCCAGGCAATAAATTTAAGTCTTACGGATCTGTTTCCCACAAAAGTTAAGTAGCAAAATTTATCCATTAGGTAAATTTATTGAAAACTGTGTGACACTGCTTTATCATTTTAAGGTATTCAGCCATACATTACCAGGGAGTATTAATTATAATAATGGGTAATTTAAGATATTTTAAATCAAATCAATAATAAATCGCATGAAAATCATTCAAGTTTATTCCTACAAGAAAAATTTTGTGATTCAATATACCACTTGACTTTGGCAACACTAAATGCACATCCTTTTCGTGAAAAAATACATTCATTAAATTTTTTTAAATGTCATTTGCTTTGTGTAATAGTTTTCCATGAACAGTTAAATACATAAATATTATTTTTGCTTAACTTCGAATTGTACAAATTCGGACTTTTTGGTTGATTTAAACTAACTTTTGTTTTGAAGTTATTTCCAGCAGGAATACCGTTTTTACGCTTTAAAAATTTTCTCTTTACAGGGATTAGAATGCTGGATGGTGATGTGACCGATGCGGTAGAGGCAACAAGTCTTGCTCATAATTCCGACCATATAGACATTTATTCAGCAAGCTGGGGACCGGATGATGATGGCAGAACAGTTGATGGACCAGCGAAACTAACAAGAAGAGCTTTCGAAAAAGGTATTCGCGAGGTGAGTCGTTAACAAAAAAAGTGCTACGTAATTCTGTTCCAGAAATTGGTTGCTGGAAACTTGTGTTTCAATTACATAATAATCTAATATTGATATTGTCATTATTTAGAATTTTTGGAAACTGTCTTGATATGAATTATAATGGAATTATCCTTATCAAAACAAGTTTTTATGCATTAAATTGAAGAGCTGTTTTTAGGGTCGTCGTGGACTTGGTTCTATATTTGTTTGGGCCAGTGGAAATGGTGGTAAAGTTGCCGACTCATGTAATTGTGATGGTTACACTAATAGTATATATACATTATCGATATCATCCGCCACAGAGCACGGCAATATACCGTGGTACTCGGAAGCTTGTAGTTCAACACTTGCTACTGCTTACAGTAGCGGTGCTACTGGTGAAAAAATGATTGTAAGTGCGCAAAATTTTATTTAAACAGAACCTAGACTGATAAATAAAAGTGAAAATATAACAAGAAGCTACTTACTTCTTACGAATATTTATTCTTTTTATAAGATATCTTTGCTACCTGACTAACTCATCGGTTTGGACACTCAAAAGATGTTTGTTCTATATATTCATGAAGGTCGAAGTAAACTTAGAGCTTCATTATTCCAAAGTCAAATGCATCTTCTGTTACTATCATATCTTGTGAAAGTAGCTTTTTCTTGTTGATATTGGAATTCTTTCGGTGGTAATGGAGTTCTGCATCAATTTAAAAATTTATCCGGTTGAAAAGATAGAAATTTACTGACATTTTATTTTTCATGAAACTATATTTGATACCGTCAATGCAGCTTTGAAATGCTCGATATATGTTCAAATGTTATTAGAAATGTCAGTGAAGTTTTCAGCTGCACAAATTTTCTGCATGCTTCGAGTTTATTTGCAGGTAACAACAGATTTGCATCACTCCTGCACAAATGCTCATACGGGTACATCGGCAAGTGCACCACTAGCAGCTGGCATTGTTGCTTTAACTCTGGAGGCAAATCCTAAATTAACATGGCGAGATATGCAGGTAACTGCATTCGTTCTTTAAATCTGGTTACTGCTGGTTAAGGAAATCCTAATGGAAAGAAAACTTCAGTTAATCAATGGAAAAAATATCGCTGAGTAACCGGAATATAATTTATTGTTCTCAACGAGTATTCCATTGAATTTTGCTTGTTATTCGAGTGAATTGAAATGCACTTGCGCCGAGAGCTCTTTTAAGATAAGCTGTAAAGTTTCATCTTGTAAAATGAAATAAATTGCAAATATCTAAAATAACATGACGAGAAATTGCTTTCCAGCACATTGTTGTTCGCACTGCTAGACCACTCAATCTTCGTGCTGGTGACTGGGTGACAAATGGAGTTGGAAAGAAAGTTTCACATTCATTTGGTTTTGGTTTAATGGATGCTGGTGCAATGGTCCGATTGGCTAGTAACTGGACAACGGTTCCGGAACAGAGAAAATGTGTAGTCTTTTATCCGGCTAGATATAAGTTAGTTCTTTTTTTTTTTATTTAGATTTGTCCAAATTTGAGCTAAAAGAATTTGCATTCGATTATATTTGCATAGAATGAAATTATTAAATTTTTCAAAATCAAATCGGAATCTTCATAAAGTGCTACTAAAGAGAATTTTATAAGCAGAAAAGACTATGTAGAATAAAACTTGTAAATCAAGCTCATATTTTTTTAAAACAAAATATAGATACATATTATTCATTTAAAAAAGTAAGTCCATATTGCATTAGTAAGTAGAAAATGGCTAAATTTTCGCAAGACTTATATGAAATTCCTGAAATTTCCTTCTGTATTTCAATGGAGGAAACATTGGTTTTATTTTTTCTCTAATTTCGACCATCTTGTTTCAATATTCTTTTTTCAGAACAGTTCCACATGGCAATCGATTACAGTTGCAACTTTATACAGATGGTTGTGCAAGCTATTCGCGTAATAAAGTTGGATATGTTGAACATGTCCAAGCAATCATTACCTTAACTGCACCTAAACGAGGTGATATACAAATTTATCTCACTTCGCCGTCAGGTAAGTTGTGATATCATGATGGTTAAAAAAATCAAAGTTTATCAAAAATTAAAAAATTTAATTAATTATTTTGAAATGGATGGCAGCTTTTTGTTTCATGTAAAATTGATTTCTTCATTCTTGCTCTTAAATCATTGTCATGACGTTATATAACTTTTCCATCATTACTATGCGAACTTTTTTATGAATACTGCAGGATGTTATAGGGACTCGATCAACTTTGTTAGCGAAACGGGCTCGTGATACTTCAAGAACGGGTTTCAGAGAATGGGCTTTTATGACAACCCATAACTGGGGTGAAATGGCTGTCGGTTTATGGACATTAGAAATCAATAACGATGGATGGGATGGTAAATTTTCTTATGCTATTTTAAAATAGACTTTGTTCAAATTGCTGAAAAAATTCAAATCTTTTTCATCTTCAAAATGCAATTCACATGTATAACTTATATTTGAATCTATTATTTTATTTTATTTTTTATTTTAACCTATCATGGAATTCACTGTATTATATAAAAACTAGAGTTCCATAGTTGCACTTACATGCGAGTTTCTTCAGATGCTGAACTGATTCGATGGGATTTGGTTCTTTACGGTACAGCAGTAGAAATAAGCAGTACAGGTGGTACATCTTCGACCTCTTCATCGCCATCATTAATACCACGTTCATTGTCCAGCAAAGCACGGACTCGTCATGGTGATTTATGGGACGATGCATCTGCTGCTCCTGTCATTACTGCTTCCAGTAACATGGCTTTACTTTCTTTATTATTTAATTTTATTGCATTTTATTTATTTAAGCTTTATATCCAGTGATGTTTTTTAAAAAATGAAAATTGAAACCAATTATTCATTTGAATGATTTTTTTGTAATTAATTTTTAGTTATCAGATTTAAAAAAATATTAAAGAATTTCCCTCATGTTTTAATAGTTGGTTACTGGAATCGTTAAAACTTAAAGAATTTATGAACTGATATTTATGTGCTAAATTCATTTAAATAATTATGAGAAATATTTTAAAATTATGTATAAAGAGAAAATGATACGTTCATTTAACAAAGTATGGTATAAGCTTTATAAAATGAGTTTTCATCCTTAGAAATAGTTCTTGTTTTGTTTCTCATAGGAAATATGATTTGTTGTTTCTTAACACATCACAGTTTTCACTCATTATTATTTTGTCAGTACTCTATTTAAAATTTAAATTCCCTTTTAAATTTCCCTCCTAAATTTCTTATTTAAATTGTAAATAAAAAACTCAGGAAAAAGTTCGCAAAAAAAAAAATTAATTGAATTTCAAATAAGGGTTGTCCTCCATTAAGTGTTTCCTGAGTATTCTGATTATTTCACGGTTCAGTTAAGAGGGAAAGGAGAAAATGATTCCGAAATATCCTTTTAAGTTCCCGATATTCAGTTCATAAAGCAGATAATGAATTTGAGAAAAAGGAAAAGTTTAATTTGATTCTGGAAGAAGTCTATTTAAAATTCCGGTGAAACTTAGTGTATAACTTTTATTCCCATACTACCTCTAGCCATTATTTTCGGTCATGTTGTGGTCGCACAACATAATTAGATATTTTCATGTTTATGCATCAAGTATTAATTATTATACGGTTATATTACACTGCATGTTTTATTATAATTTAATTCAGTTTTGTTCGATTATTTACTCATATAATACACATTAACGCATCAAATCAGATAATGGTGCTTGCTAACTTGAATCCTCAGAAGAAGTGTAGTTTTATTATTTTTGCTTCCCTAACATGTCAATCCTAAGGAAGCGTTTATCAGTTCAAAATAATGATTTATATGTGGATACCTGACTTGTATTTAAATTTATTTTAATTTTATCTTAAAATCTTAACTATCAATTTTAAGTTTTTTGTAAGATTTGTAGAAACCGCCGTGTTTTCAATATGCGATTGTGATGAACTTTGTGATTATTTTAAATTTTAAACTCACAACGTTTTAATTTAAAAGTGTATGCTGATAAAAAGCATTCAAACATGTCCTTTTAGTTTTTTAAAACAGTCAGATATTTGTGTTTTCTCTATCTCCATTTGACAGTATCTAAGTTGCATTCCTGTATGTTTTCGAAGTCTTTGGTTTATTTTTCATCTAATTTATATGCAAATTTTCTTCATATTTAATATTGAGTGATGGAAATAATCCTTCATTCTTTTAGTTCATTTTTTTATAAGTAAAGTGAATAATTATTTAATCTTAATGAATTTTTGTAGTTACGTCGAATTTCTGTCGGGATTGGATTTCCGGTTTTGACTTTTTATATTAATGAAATCGTCTTGAATAAGTGATCAATAATTGTAACCATGATACAGTACTTATTTCTTCAATTAGAAATCTAAAGCCTTATATCAGCTAGATCATTCTTGGAGAATGGAGGATATGCAATCTATGAAAAATGCAAGTTTTCGAGCGCTAGTATGACTTTCATTTTTATAAGTATGCTCATTAAATTCAACTTCTTTCCACCTGTAAACGAATCCTTCATTCCTTTTTCCTCTTAGTTCAAATCCTGTGTTATACATAACATTGTGTATATTTGTGTTTTTGTTTTTGTGAAGATGTCATTCATAACATCACTTCGATTTGTCCATTTGGGTCTGACTTGTGAAAAAATAAAAGTTTTGAATATTATGAAAATATCGTCCATTTACTTTAAACCGATTCCAAATAAAATGCTTATTTAGCAAGCAAACCATTCATCTCGGAATCTAGGTGCTATAATCAGAATATTTTAGTGATAACATTCGTTTGGTATGTTTTCGGTTGAAATCGATTCCGAAACGACTTCTGTTTTACTTTGGAAATTAGATGAAAATTTTATCGGATAAGACGCCGATGACTTAAATGAAGGGAATTGCAACTAAAGGTTGGGAGATTAGTGGTCTAGTCCATAGAATAAGTCTTCTTGTTTTCCTTTTTCCTGCGGTACATATGGTTCTTTTCAAGTATGACATTTGATACTGTTGAAAGCTTATACTAAAAAACAAACTAGAAGTTAAATACCATGCAAGAATTATTGTCTGCAGTATAGCATTATTATAGTGTCCAAACCATCCAAATCACAATGTTTCTGCTAAAGCTGTAACAGGATGAATGATAGAAATACGTGTCCGAAAAGACCAAAATAATTTTAGCATAAAAATATTCAACAGATCAAAATACTGTGTTGCAAAAATACTTTCAACATGTTCATCACTCAAGATGAATATAAATGAGTGTTGCCATATCTAATGTAATTCTTATCTTGGCGATTATTTAGGCTTTATCTTCAATTGTACTCATTCAAATACTTCCGTTCTTATAATCTAGCTTATGTAAAGTGATGGGAATTGGTAAAGAAACGCCCATTACAGGAAGAGTTGCTATTGATTATAAAAAAGGAATTTTGACTCAAAACTAATTTGGGTAACACGGTGAGCGGTACTCCTTCAATTCTCATCCAACATACCTCCATTGTCAACTAGTCTCCCAGAAAATATCCCCACAATGCTCCTAACAAATATTCCGGAACCAAAATCAAAAATAAAATTCTATATTTAGCGATATCCTTATCAATTATCGTTAATCAATTTAATATTGATAAATCTTCATCAAAGATATCACTCACCTCGATTAATGTAAGTATTGGATCAAAAATCGTTGTTTGTATGGTTCATACTTTTTTCTTTCTATTCTTCACTTTCAAAGCCTTGAGTTATTTTCTACAGTCAAAATCGCGCTTCTATAAGCAATCTTTCTGTTTTGTAGGACACCTTCTTATTCCGTGATAACTCATCAAAAGCCACCGCAGACATTATCATTTAGAAACTTTCTCTTTAACAGATTCAAAAAGATAATGATAGGAAGCCCATGATATTGTTTGCAACCTTCAATCATGTTGATAATGGTGATAGTACATATTAACTATTCCCTTTTTTCTGCTTCTGCAAGATATTTGGAATAGAATCAAAATTAAATATAAAAGATTGAAAAATTGAATTCAATCCCACTTTCTTCTGTAATGCAGCAATAATTAACGGATGACCCAGAAGATTATGATAATCCTTCTTTGAGAGGGACGAAAGTCTTCCCTTTGTGACTGTTGAAGCATAATGATTTAGAAACAAAGCAATAATTACGAGGTAAATTATCAAATCTCCACAATTTATTTGCAAAACAAATTCATTTAAATAGTGTGCTGTTTCCCGTCTCCAACTTTTACCTTTATCGACTCACATTGACCAAAAATCCAATTCGATTGAGAAATAGAATGATAAGTTTAAATATAAGCAAGATTACTTTACAAACTATTTAAAATATTTGACAGTAAGATTCAGATTTACAGATTCAGATTCGATTCTCATAATAACAGATGGTCAAAATGGTCAAAAGTTCCTCGCTTTTTAGCAGTATCATTAGCGATGATGGCATCAGAGCGCTATATATATCCATCTTATGTTTTCTATTTTGATCATCATCTAAGATTCACTTACCTACAATACTTGATTAATTTCTTCTCTAATGCTTTTTACGAGAAAACTTCGATGTCACTGAAATTATGCTAAAATAAGTCAAACTGATCAAGCAAAAACGATTGATTAGCAATATATGTCAAGCAGTATATGCCAGTAAGATTTTAGTTTTGTGGCCGGAACAGAAAATAAATTAAAGATCTGGCTTTAAATTCAAACTGCTTACAGGTAGAGTTCGAATTTCGGATTTTTATGCATATTTACCAAATATATACAAGTATATGTGCAACTAAACATCTCATCCATTGGAAATAGTATAAATGGTGATACATTTCATTAGTTGATATATGCTGATAATTATCAATGAATTATTATCAATTTTTATGAAGTAATAATTTATGACAATATGATATGGAAGATTTGAAAGACGCTAGCTATTGGATCACAATTTCTAATAATCCATGAATCTATTTCATTCCAAATGCATGTATGTTCCCTTTGATTTTTTTTACCATTCTTCATTGATTTCAATCCTGATTCCTATTTATTTCCAAGAAAAGTGTTCATGCAACAAATAAAGTTATTTGCTGAACCTTTGGTTAAGTCCCAATACAAGACGATTATTTAGAGCAGTTTCCCAGTATAGTAATTATATACTATTGAAATATTATTCACATATAATTTTATTACTATCATAATTCTTGGTTTTACAGCATTATTGTCAAGTAAACTATAATGATAACACTTCCGCAACAAATTAATTATCCGACACCTTTTCTTCATTATCATTTTTCGGGATTTTAACCTTCGAATATTGAACTTCAGCTCTGTGAAGCCTTTCTGTCCTAAATGTAACTGTACAGTATTAATCCTATTTAAAAGTTCAATTACTGGAGGAAAATTAGTTTAGGAAAATCCAAGACTTAAGAAACAAGTTGGAAAAAAGTGAAAATATCTGAAGTTTAATTCGAATGGCTGATTTTGCTAATCTTTCATAAAAGTAACCTGATCAACTTCCTCTTCTTTCTTATTTCATTTTCATTTAAAATTACTCAGTGCAAATTTGTTTAAAATTATTGTAGACATCAATGCAATACGATATCAACCATTACAATCGGACTCGTGAAACTGACCATCGATGCGGATTATAACTGATAATAAACTTTATCGCAAGATACGTCATTGTATTGTATTTGGAGTATTAGAGAATTTTCTGGATTTATCCTTTAATCCCTTGTACTTCTAATATCAATAATTTGTCCATGATATGAGTTTCTATCATTTAGAGAAAGATCTGTAGCAGATACTATCTTGTTTCAATCAGTATTCGATTATCTCCGGGTAAGCACTTTACTGAAATGCTCATTTCAATTCCTTCAGATAAATTATTTGCTTCACATACAACAACGAAGTCAGCGATTCGTCCAGAACGTATTTGCTATGTTTTAAGTAGATTTTCAACGTATCTGCACAATTTATTATTTTTGAATTTTCAGTTGGATAAATGCACAAAATGTCAGAATATTACTGCGTATAGCAAACTATTTAGAAATTGTGAAAACGTAGCATTGCTTCTTGGGAAAAACAAGAGGTTAAGTAGAAACAACTCGATATTTTAATTTTTAATAATTTTTTCACTGTTAATTTTTTCTTTCACATATAACGCAATTTAGCACTGAAAGTGATGAGTTATCCGCACAAGTATTTATTATATACGATGATGATTCACATCTTGGAAATAAATTATAAAATATGATGCAGCTACAAAGTATCGCAAATTTCCGAAAATCGAGATGAATGGGATGTATCGCTACCTTGAATTTAAAAAAAAAAAAATCTCATGCTGAGCATAAATTATTGCATTTGCAGTTAACTTAGGAACCGAAACATTTGAGAAATGGATTATGAATTCGAAAAGGAAAAAAATCACATCGAATCACAGAATTGACGGAAGCAAAATACATAAGGAATTGGAGTACTAACAAGACAGTAATTGATGCGCACCAGTTTCGAATTATTTGTCTATTATATCTAGCGATGAAATAATTTCCAGCAAAATTTTTTTTTTTTTTTTGACTAATTTAACAATATTCAAGTCAATCACGTTCAAATATCACTCAAATATATATTAATTAAGCGAAAACTCATCACCGCAATATCGCTGACAAGTTGATGCAGAATGAGGCAAACCAATGTTTATCGGTCAATGATTTTTACAACTACTATGGAATCCGAATTATGTTTGCTCGCATATTATGACTTCAGTGTGCAGAAAAAATATATATATATAAAAACGCAAATTGATCTAATTTTAAAATAATAATTTTCCAGTATCAAAGACGAAGCAATAGTTAGGACTTGGTCAAGACTTCATGATCTTTGTTATATATCTGGAAAATGGATATATAATAAGTGAAACAGCAATAAAATATTGCAATTCATTCTGTCTCATAAATAAATGAAGCACAATTTAAAATCATATCAAATCGGGATGTTAAGCGTTCATTACCAACCATATATGTTCTTGAGTAGGAAGACCAGCTATTTGCTTTTGTTCACTATTGTAAAATTTATCAACAAAAGTACTTGCGCGTGTGAATACCTGAAACAAAATGGACATCGAAGATTCTAAACTGAGTGAAAATAAATCGATTGGAAACTCTTATTAAATACGAAATCGAACAATTCTAACTCTATCATAATAGCATCCCAAAGCAGATCTAATGTCGATGGACGGAAACTCACATCAATTATTCGCTTCTTCACCGGCTGCAATAAGATATTTTCAGTTTCTTTGCAATTTATATACAGATCGAAACATTCTTTGATCTGAAATGAGATTAAATGCAGTTATTCACAATAAAAATATAACAATGTCCGTTTAAATACTATTAGCAGTAATGTAATTTAAAATAGATAACATTATCAATATTGCTAGCAATGAAAGAAGCATATGAAGCTTAAGAGAAAATTCAGAGATAGGAATACTTGAAATAACAAATTACAAATGACAAATTACATTTCTTAACAAGAAGTTTACCTCAGGCCACAAATGGGTCAGTTTTTTATATGCTTGACCAGCAAAATTTTGCATATTACTTGCCTTCAGAGACTCGTTCTTTGCAATATCAAAATCAGGTATTGCTACCTAAAAAAATTTATAATGAGAATCACTTCCACAAATTAGGGTAATTAGATGATGTGAAAGAAGACCACCTAGCTAAATCAAGCTACATCTATTTGAAAAGACTTACTATCTCTTCTGCTTTAGCGATATAATCCGCAAATTCAAAAATAATCATATCACTAGCTGTATTTATAAGGTTATGACAGTGAGTTTTCAACCGAACATCAATAATTCGCCGGCTATCACCAGCTGCTTCCGTAATTGCTAGTGGTACCTTAAAATGAGTAAATTAACATGTTATTTAAACTTTCTACAATACACTACATAGTTTTCAAAAAACTTCTGTATTTAAAGAAATTGAAATGAACACTATTGCGAAAAAAGTGATCTTTTGTAGAAGCTGATGCTTGTAATAATATATATACAGAAATAATACTTGCAACAAAAACTCCAAAAATGCATTGCTTGACGTCAATTCAAACCATCTATGTCGATCATGAAAGAGCTGCGAAGCAGAAATTTTGTATTTGCTAAAGTCGAATATATAATCGCGCTGAGGAATAGTATCAACGGGGGTATTCCCTAAAATAAAAATTTTTAAAGATTTCATCAAATCAATGGAACAATATCAAAACTATTTTTTTGTAATAGAAAAACATACATCCGCTGCTAGATCATTCGCATATATCTGTGAATTAGTAAACATTAGTGAAAGGATTTCTAAAAAAGAGAGGACATTAAAATTCAAACACTAAAAAAATTTGTTGCGAACTTTTTAAATTCCATAGTAAAATTTGTTCTATTGCCGGAAAGGATATGTTATACATAAGCCAGCTTTACTCTCTATATTAGTGATTATTCATCTACAGCGAATAAAGCTCAGCTACATGTTCCAGTTTCAAAAACAATACAACAACATTACTGCAAACTTACCAGGTGGCATAATGATTCTGTAAGGACTTGTTTGTTCACGCAATATCAGCAGATGTTTCACAATAAATAATTCGGCATCCAGAAATCGACGGTTGCGAGAAATTTTCTCTGTAGTGGTATTTCGAATTTGTTCAGCTGCATCTTCTAATGATTGGCAACACGCTGTCAGCAGCTCACGAGCAATACTTTGAAATACTAAAGGCTGGAATACCAATGATTTTATAGATTTAAGTAAAAATATGAAGTTTGTGATACCAAAAACAGATCTAAGTACTAGTCATGCAATCAAGGGAATGAATAAAAAATTTACTTCCAAACATTTAAATAGTTTCGAAAGAGAAAGCACGGTGCGTCGGACAGTTGGATACCATAAACAGTAAAGATTCACTGCAGAAGTCGATGAAGCTGCATTTGTGTTATCCTGAATATTTTCTATTTTCTTTCATTTTGAACGATATTAATGAAGAAATTTGGATATCAGAAAAAAGTGATAACCTTTTCTACGATGTGCTCCTTTTCAATCGCCTTCATCATTTCCAGTTTCTCCGGATATGCAAGATCTCCACTCGATGGAGTGAATTCGACTATATCCGACTGAGCGTACAAACCAATTCTGCAATTGTCTAGAAGTTCACCATTACAATGCATAAATATTAAACAACTTATAAGATCGAGCAAAACATCATAAAGCATTTTTTACGCTTAATCACACAAGCTGAAATCTGAAATGTATGATTCTTTTTGCGAAATTTACCTGTAAACGATTCGTTCAGCAACATCACCAACTAATTCAGTCATAACTCGTACAAATCCATTCCGTGGATTAGTCATATACTCATCAGTATAGGATGGTGATGATGTCCCACCACTCGTATAACCTGCTAATCGTTTTACTGACATCATTGATTGCATAAGTCCACAACGTTCTTCAATCATTTCAACCTTAAAATTGCGGAACAAAAAAAATTTCAACATTTTTCAAAGTGCTTGCTTAATTATACTCTCGCACACGATGCAGTCTTTACATATAACAAAATTATTCCATTTCTGGACATCATTCGCATTGAATCAATATTTGATAAAGAAATATCTTATTTTGTCGTGGACTGCTTCCGTGCTGTTCACCGTCAAAGTTATAGTTCTTATTCATTAATCATCAATTATTAACACAGCCAATTATCTCAAAAATGACCTAGTTTTTTAAACTTTCAGATCAGTAAAAACTTTCTATAACGAAATAATTATTTAAAAAAAAAAAAAAAAAAATCAGATATCACTTTCAAAATCGTGCATAGCTCGGTAAGAGTTTCCAAATGTGGGTTGTGTATAATAATAGGTCGCAAAATATCGTAGAAAACACGACACAGTGACTCGATAAAATCATCGAATGATGTTGCCCCTGAGATAAATGGTGCTAAAATTGATGCATGTGGACTTGACGGGGTTGACACCGTGACAGATCTTGAACCACTACCATCACTGCCTATAATGTTCATGATTAAATTTAAAAAGCTTTTCAGGGCAAAGACAGCAACCATTAAAATTCACATTTGCATTATTTTCCAGAAGGTGTCACTCACCAACTGTAAAAAACTGCTTGTATAGTCGAAATTCATCATCACAAAGTCGAAGTAAAAAAGCACAACCATTTCGGGTCAATGCACACGAGCTATTTTCATGATTTCTGTATAAAATTAAAAATTAGCAGTGATTAAAAATTTCTTTTCTGGAATTAAGTAAGAGATGTTCAATAAAGCAACTAAAAGGATAAAAATATTTAATACGCAAAATACTTGGAATAAAGAAAGAAACAACCTCCTCAATCCTTCAATAGTACTTCTTATAACAGGTTCAAGCATTTCATATCGTATTCTGAAATAAGCTTGCTGACAATCAGTTATCATCAAGTGAAATTCAGTGATATCTCGAAAGTGTTGTTCAGCTACATTAAGAGCTGATCGAACAGAACTGGCTCGAGCAGCGAAAACACCATATAGCAATGCGAAAGTATCGTCATCGTTGTAACCATTTTGACGGCCTGTAAAACGAATTAGTAAATAGTCCTTGGATTCTGAATATTCCTTAAAATTCCTGTCATTTGTTTTTTTCTTTTTTTTTTTTTTTAAATACTAATGACATACTGTCGATATCTAGCTTCATATGTCTATCCTTCACGGCACTATGACTTGCCTCCAAATCGGTCATAACACCCATTCTTATCACTGTCATTGCTCTAAATTACATTAATTGAAAACATTTAAACAGCTAAAAGCGTTGTTTGAAAAATAAGCAAATCTTGACTTTTCATTTACTTTTGCTCGTAAAAAGAAATATATTTCTTTTTAAACTAATTTAAATTATTATTCTGAATTGTGATCATTACTTTTGCAATAATTCACCAACTGTTTAAAGTTAGCATCCATCATTCCTAATAGAAAATAATGAGTGATAGAGGAAGAATATTCTTACATATAGGGTTTATAGGAAGTAAAACATTAATACTTTGACAAACACTGTTCATATTTGGCAACATAAGTTCCTGAATCCTTGTAATGCATATGACTGTTCAAAAATCTCAAACATTCATCGACCGTCGATAAAATCTGCGTAAATACTTGTCCCGTTGTCGACAATTTTCCAGTATTTAGTTTCTAGAATGTATGCTTAAAAAAATAATAATAAAAAAAATACGCACATAAAAGCATTCACTTGCTTACACCACTTAACATGTCTGAATATTAATTCAACATAAATAAAATAAAATTTACTTTCATGATAGACTCGTACTGAGTATAATAGTAAAGATTTGCATGAATTTGTTCAGCTCCAGCAGCAATTTGTGTCTGGTGAGCCATCATTCGATCACATGCATTATGCAGTGAAGAAGTTCGTTCAGTAACCATTTCATAATTATTTCGTAATTCGTTCACCAACTGATTAAATCATAATGTTTCTTATGACGTTATAAAGCAATATGTGAAATAATATTGAATCAAAAATTTTGCTACGAACCAGTCCTTCGAGAGAAAAAGCAAAGCTGGTGTTGGAAAAAGAAAGGAATGAAAAAGTGATATGCAAAATTTATGTCGATCATAAAACCAACCTCAGTACACTTAAGATAACGTTCTTTTAGCAGATCCATACTTTTCTTACATGCATGTAATAAACCAATTTCAGAATTTTCTTCAATAACACCATTCGAAATATTTTCTTTTTCAGCGACGCACAAATCCGATAAATAACTAAAGACAAACACAGACTGATACCAGCAAATTTCTTGTTATTCCATAAAATTTGAACAATATTTCTTTTCTCATTTTGGAAAACACAAGTTTCAGATCCATAAATGCAGACAATTTCCAAGGATCAATTCTATGATCTTGCAATAAAAAAACGAAAAATCTAATCTCATTTCGATGTTGATTATTAATGCATATATAAAACAAACAAACCTGCAAAGTAAATGTGCATCTAAATCTGAATCTAACTTCTCTTCGAAGTCTTCCGATTTTTCACCATTTTGTAAATCAGCTAAATACTAACAACATCATAATCTTGTCAACAATAAAAAAAGTTCATCTCAATGCATAAAGAAGGCGAAGGAGGGAGAATTCAATCCAAAAGCAATTCTATAAAACCATATTTCAAAATTTTTCAATCCAAGAGCAATTCTACAAAATCATATTTCGAAATTTGACGACCGAACTTCCTTGAATACTAGAATTCTTTTAGCAAAAATACTGCAGTAGTTTGGATTGGTGCATAACAATTAATAAAAGAATCAATAATATATTCGTCGTTAAAGAGAACAAGACACAAAGTTAAGGAAATTTTACCATCACTCGTAAATAAAGGCAGTCCATAACCAGCGACTTTAGCACTCAACAATTCAACTGTTTCATTATGCATAGATCCAAATGGATTCATTCTGGTTGATGATACCCTGAAAGTTGCCACTCAATACACCAAGACAGCAGAATTATGGTAGCATAACAAATCCACTCATTTGAATACGGATTCAAATGAATGTAGAAGAACCAATTAACACTGGAAATATCAGTTTCTCAGATAAAACTTTTTGTAAGCTATCCCAGTATCATTTCTATAAATCGCAAATCCGATGTTATCCATAAGGATAATACCACTGTACAACACTTGCTGAAAATTGAAACACTACTTTATTGACAAAAACATTCGAACAAATTAAATAGATAATACCTTCGCAACTAAAAAAAGAGACAACGAATAAAATGAGGAAGAAAAGATGATGTAGTTGACGTAGATTGCCTTGAAGAAAATAATATTTTCAACAGGATATTCCTCAATAACTTCCTTCAAATAAAGTTGTTCAACAGACTAACAAAAAAAATCTCCCACTTTTTTTATAAAGCAAATGTAAAACATCTAAAAGTATCAAAAGCGTAAATTACTTGCATAAAATGACCATATATAAACAGAAAACAATAGTAAACGTTAAAATGACCATATGAATATCTTACTGCCAAAACTCTAAAATGAATTAATGTAATACATTTTCTTATATCCAACTTCTTTGTGCATAAACTACAGAATTGTTCAAGTTCGAATAATCTAGCAAAAACAATGCGAACATTCCTAAACTTCTTTAACATACAAACTTATTCTGAAAATAAGTGTGACATAAATTACAACATGACTAATCACATTTCCGAATTTCTTGAATAAAAATCCTGCTTCTTCATTAAATATACATACTCGTAAGTTTTAGGCTATTAATTATAATTTCGAAAAAACAAAAATAACAATAACAACATTATTTGTTTATTCCAATCGCTATGCCTATTTCCGTTGCCTTGGAGATCCTAGTTTCGGAGATTTATCTGAAATTTGCAAAACATAAGATTATTGGAAAAAAACGAAATATAATATACATGCCTGAAAATTAAGAATGATCCCTATACTAATAATTGTTCTTCAGAAAATTGTTCTCAAAATTCTTTCTTAAGATCTTAATGAAGATCATTAAAATGAAATTCATACTGTGATTAAGTACTTCACGCGGAATCCACTCGAAATCAACTTCGTTCTTGTTGCTGGTTCCTATTTCAATCGGTTGTGTCTGTCGATTTTTGGACATCCCATGTTTTCTTGTCAGCTGAAATGTTTTGGTTGTAGCAAATAAATAGTCATCAATCAAGAAATTTTCAGATTACTTTGCATTTGATACTTAAAATTATTTTGTTTCTCATTAGCACATAGACATTGTACCATATGCCTTCAAGAAAGTCTCTAAATAATAAATGTGTTATAGTTGTTTTATAAGTTCCCATAAATTACATGTCAAGAAAGCTTCTAGATGTAGATGCGCTTATTTGTTTCATAAATTTTTATCAATTCTACGTCTAACTATATTCCTTTTTTACATCATTCACTTCTTTTTACAAATTTCGGCATTTATGTTAATTGCATCTGCGAGTTTAAATAAGGATATCACAAGCAAACAATGCGGACCACTAAAATGAAATTCATACTATGAGTAAATACTTCACAAGGTCTGTGATATATACAGAAATTTAGTATTTAATAACCTTGGAAAGGAAATGCTGTCCAGCCAATAATATTAAAACAACAACAGCTGCAAAAATGACATATAGAAATCCAGTTTCCGTGTTAAAATTTGATTCATCCTCAACAATCGTTATAGTTTCGTTGAAAACCGTGTTTTTGTATGCTTTTCCATCATTATCCTGATACTGCAATTCTACGACAAGCCCCAGTGGTCGTCCAGCAAACTGATCAGATGGATAAAAGGCATAGTTGAAGGTAGCTTCCTGTTTAGCTGCTACAACATGATTGTACTGTACTCTCGAGAACTGAAATTCAACAGATAAAGAAAGTGAATGAAACCAACCACAAAAAAATTAAATTTAGTCGAAATCAAGAAGAAAAATCTCAATAACTTTCAGCAAGAATTGTTTCAGATCAAAATTATACTAACATTCTGTATATGATAGCTGAAATCTTGTGGATAGCGGAAAGAAGTTTCGCAAAAATGCACAGTAAAATCTTTCTCGCCACGATTTTGGAATCCCATCAAAAATTGGACAAGCTTGCCGCCAGGAAGACCTAGAAAAAAAGTTAATATTGGTAAATCATACTTACTTGAATAAAATTGACTAAGAGAAAAAGAAAAATAAATGATAAGTTCGGATGAAGAGTACCTTCTGGATTCTCAGGCTGAATAAAAATAAAAGCCACATGAACGTCAGGAGAAGGTTTCATTATGTTATCAACTTCCACTGCATCGGAAATCTGAAATGTTTTTTATTTAGAATATACTTGTAATTCTATTCAATTTAGAAGTTGTATATCACTATTTTTATTGTGCACAGGATATAAACTTGGAAATTTTTTTTAAAAAATTGGAATTCAAATAGAGGAGAAAATAATTTAAAACAACCCATCCTTCTTTTCAACAAAACGCCTCACACAAAAATTTCCGAATACCGACTGGACACTGATCACAAGTAGTAATTACCTTATCACCAGGAACTGCGATGACATCCTCCTCGCTTACAGGGATTTCCTCTTCAATTTCACCGTCCACTTCATCATCTCCTTTCACAGTAACAAAACCTGAAAGCAGCACGAAATAATGAAAAGACTTTACTATCTCACAGAACTAAGAATTCCATATATTTACTGCAACACATTTTTTGGATTCTAAAAATGAACAAAAAATGATTTAAAATCGTGATGTGAGCTACAGATAAGGAATGATTAGTACTGTGCGGAAGTAATGAATTTGGAAAAAGGCATTCCACCAGCACTATACTTTAACAAATCTATTTCAAATGATAGCTTAGGGAAATAATGGACGAATGGAAATGAAATCGAAATTAGAAATATGCCTCACATGAATATGAAAGTACTCACAGGTTCCAAAGATCGCAAGTGCAAGAAGAAACCGAAATATGAACTTGCTGGTCATCTCGAGCCTGTCAAGCGGCAACTCTTCCACAGTAACTGTCCCACAATGCTGCCAACTCTTCACGCCGTCTCAACAGAATTAAGCCAACCAGATGACAAACTGCTGGAAGAACGCTGCAACACTCCAACAACTGCAAATTTTCAAAGTGTGCGTGTGCGTGTGTGTGGGACGAAAGGGATGGATGAGGGGGTGCGTGGGTGGGACGTAGTATGTGACATGCATGTGCACGACTGGATTTTCTTCTATTTTTGAGTATTTATTATCAGCTACCTGTCATTCACTGTATATCGTTGAGAATTCGTTATCGGATTCATTTTGAAGGCAAAGTTTATTGACATTACTTCATTATCAGTCGAATCATTTCAGAATTTTTTGATTCTTCACAACTAAATTTGAAATATTAGACTTAGCTTTCGTAGAATACCTCAAAGAGATCCTTACTGCAATGACATGGAAATGGTGAAAAACTAACAGTATGAAAATGCAGAGCAGGATATACTTGAAGTTGAATGAAGTGTTTCTGTGGGGAAAATCAGTTTTTGTGAAGAGGATAGAAAAGGAACAGAATGACTTTTCAATGACAAATGAAAATTAAGAAAACACTGCTTAAGCTTTCGGTATATTTTGTGTGCAAGATCCATTATATCTATCAAAATTTCATAAATCCATGCAAGAATATTGAAAACCAAACAAATAAACAATTCCATTTCATTTGTTTCAAAGAAAAAATGGAAAATTTGGTCAGATATTCAAATCCAATTCAATTTTAATACAATGCCGGACTATATGACGTCCTCCTTTTCACATATTGCATCCTACTGAGCGATCGATTGCAAGTCCATTCCAAGTTCGGTCGTAACTTCATATTTGTAAAAATTCATTATTATCGTGCTTTTAATAGTCGAAGCTTCAGTGGAAAATGATTTATTCCCTGATAGTCTTGCTTATCTATATTAAAATAACATGCTTTTAACTGTCACCATATTTTGAAAGAAACTTAAATGCTGAAAAGATATTAATTACAGTAACTTGTGGCTTTAAATTTATTGGATCGTCCTCGTTATTCCAACTTGCGCATCAGATTTGCTTGAAAGTTCATTAACTCTCAAAACCAACCAAGCAAACTTATTGATTGATCATAGCTTGCTTGGGATATTTATCATTCTTTTTTCAAAGTAATGTCAAAGAAGAGAAGACTTATTTATGATCGCATAGAAAAGTCAGTAAAATCAATGAGAAACCTGTCCACCGAAACCGTGGCTTCTCTTTCTGTTCATAAAATGGATTTTGATATTTGAATTTTAAATTAATTTGGACTTTTTATTTAAAAAATTCTAAAAATTATGCCCATGTCCAATCTCAAATCACGAGAAACAAAAAAAAAGAAAAAAAAATAGGCATCATTTCCAGTAATCTCGACCAAAATCCAGAATATTACATGAGGAATTTTGCATTCTATTGAAAAAAAAAAAAAAAAAAGTGATTGTGTTATAAATCGTATAATTAATATACCACTTTTGCAATTTATTATTTTTTAACAGACTGCCACTCTGTTTCTTCTGGTCTACAAAAGAATACGTGAAAAAAATTATGATCTGTGGTGTAAAGCTCGCTGTTTTTCCGATTTCGTTAAGCGTTCGTCTACTTCAATTTTCTATTATCCAACTTTCTTTTTATCTCAAATCATTTCATGAATGGTAGAATATTCTTATTCAACTTTCATTTCTGTCCGAAAGTATCTGAATAATATTACACATCTCCACATGTTTCACTTCCAAATATTGATCATGAATGTTTTCAGTCTTTAAGTTTCACATTTTCTGACGAAAAATAAAAAGCAAGATTAAATAAAGCTTTTAATAGTTCAAGTGAATATCTTGCATATTCAAAATGCATTGAAAGATAATCTGAATAACTGTTTCAGTTATTTTCTTTACTTCTACTTCTGAAATCTTTCCAAATGGATAAGATATATTGTGCACACATTTCCGAAAAGATATTTAATAAGCGTGCAATAAAACACAAGCACTACCATTCCTGAATTGTTCTGGAAATAGTAACTTATCGGATGATTTCTAATCCTCTAGTAGAATAGTAGGATTGAATAGAACTGAATAAAATAAATTTTGTCCCTGCATAGAAATGCTTTTGATAGTTTTGGTAAGAAATAAGGCTATAATCTTTTTTGATCTCAGATCAATTAAATCAATAATGATTTCATTTCGAAATTAAAAAGAACATTTTCAATTTACATCTGTTATACTTCCGTTAGTGTATGCACGAAAGAATTAACAGCTTTATTCTCAAATGTGTTCAGTGGAAGTCCAATAAGTACTTTGCTGTCAAATGATCTTCATACGTGTACAGTTCTTCTCATCCCCAGTGACTTAACACTCTGCAGTGAATCTCAGTATTCGACAGCAAATGCTTCCCATCATTATCAGTTCTAAAAATGATTAAAATTTCCCAGTTTGTATTCTTCAATACTAAATGGCAAAGTTGCAGCTTTTGCTTCTAGATTATCAATTTCTGTCTACAACAAATATGTCCAATTTCATCATATCACGTTACCCTCGAAATACCGTAGTCAAAAAATCCACCAAATTTTGTCAGTAATATTCGTCTCTCAAATACCACTCTTCATCTTTTTCTTCAATTACTTCCAAATAATAGATTTTGTCTTATTCTGCCAGAGAATAAACCTAAATGTCAATGGCTCCAACATCATGCATCAAGAATCATTTCAAATGTCTCGTATTTATATCACATATTGCTTCTCTCCTCAAAATGTGCTAGCATAACATACAACTTTCTAAAAGTTGAATCCTTCCCATTTCTGATCTTATCAATATTGCCATTGTCTCCTGTCTCAACTGAAATTGGCAAATTAATCTACAAAAACGTCTAAAACTGGGCTTACAGCATCACGTATTTTGTATTCGGATGATTATTTCTAAAAAGATCACACTACTCCAAATACAAGAAAGTAATTCACAAGGAAGAATCTTGTTCCAATTTCTCCTTTCCTGATCAGAATCCTCTAAATTCTCTTCATAGTTTGCTCCAATCAAAATGAAGAAGGTCACGAAGGGCGTTCCAAATGTACCAATATAAAGCTGTCTCTACTACATTAAATTTTTTGACAGCAATCTTTCTATAACTGATTATTCCATGATTCTGGTTTCGGACATTATTGCCTTTCTTGATGAGTTTATGGTTGTAGGCAAAGATGAAGTAAAGTATAAGAATAACAGATTATCACATTTTGATTCACAATCCATCAGTCCGATCGGGGCATTATTTAAAAAGGTGAAAATGTGTTGAAAATCTTTTCTACTCACATGTCAATACCGTACACCTTTAAATCCATATCAAATTTATTTTATGTCAAACATACTTAGAGACAAATTGTACTAACATTTTTTGGATTTTCAAAAGAACTCTAAATTTTCATGGAACTCAGAAATGTTATGGAGAATTCACGATGTAGTTTTAGACTGCCATAGCGTAAAATGATGGACAATGAGCATAAATTGTTGGTTTATTAGTATTGTTTTACTGCGCTTATGTAATACACCTATGAAGACCCTTACCTAAAAGTGTTATCAGACTTCCTAAAAGTGAAATGTTCAGAGATATCTGCATTGCAATATTTCATCTTTTCAGCTAAATATTAGTATATCTATCATCATCTCAGATTAATATATCTTGGAAAGTTCGTTAGAACAATCAGAAATTCTAGCATCTAAAGATTAAAGTTTTTCCAGAAAGATTAGAAAAGATTTGGCACATTTGTCAGTCAATTTATTACCTTCGTATGACCAATAACAGTATATTCAAATTAAGTGATTTTCCAAAATCTTTTCCGGAGATCTGGGTCACGATGGAAGTAAATACTAGTGCAGCAGATGTTAATAGGATAACGATCCATCGAACTTCTTCAACTTCAATTCTCTTGGCTTACTAAGACAGTCATTTCTGAATTACCTATGGTGTTTTTTGGAAACTTGAGAATGGAAAAGCCAGTGAAAGATAGATGAACTTTATAATCTGAAACTTATGTCAGATTTACAATCTTTGCGATTCTCAAAATGAGTTTTACGAAAAAATAATGGAGGAATACAAGCGAAAGGAGAGAAAATAGACTCATTTCTGAATTTACCGCGTTCATACTAATGATGCAAGAAATGAGTTCTTTACACAAGTTATAATTAGACAATTGATTTATGATATGCTTATGATACAGAATGATATAACTTATAAACAGAAGAGTTTTACAGTCCGTAAGTGATTATCACTATCATGTCCATGTTTGATTGTCTAATGATTGAGTTCAACATTTGAAATATCACTAAGAAAGAAGTGGAAACTCCTCTTCCTATTTCGAATCCAGGATGAGAGCAATGAAAATTTAAAACTATAACACTACATCTTTTTGCAATATGGAGTTCGTTCTGAGCGACTATAAATCTAAAATTTAGATCCAAAATATTTAATGAATCTAAGAAAAAATGCTTTTAGCCATAATAATAATAATCGATAAAGCATTGTTGCAAAAGTCCCACGGAAAGTTGAGAAGTTCATAGATGCCAACGATTTCTTTTCTAATTTGAATTGGGACAGCAACTAATCTTACGATGTCATTTCAAAGCCTCAACTGGTCGTTAAAATCTATAACTACCTTAGAATGGGCAAGAAATATTTGCATATGATGCGAATTTATACGATGTATAGGCGAATTCGTAATCTCTTTGGCACATCAGTTAACGTCAACTAAAAAACGAAAATAATACTAGAAGTTTCCGATGATAAAGAAGTGGAATCCTTCATATCGAGAAAACTGGAGGATCTCGTCGTAGATAAACCATCAAATCGGGGGGGATTGAAATAATGAAATTGCCATCGCACAGGAATATTTTTATGTATTTTAAATTACATAGAATTATCGAAGATTAAATTTTCAATTCCTCAATACTATGGTATTGTTCATCGAAACAACAACTCAAATTCTGTATTCCTCTTAAAGTATAAAGTCTAAATTGTTTGTTATTCATTTATCCAAATTTATCTGAACTACGAAGAACTTCGTTCGAAGAATGAACATAGTCATTATTACTTATGTTCTTTATTTCAATTAAAGACCCTCATGAAAGAATGAAATCAAATGTGCATTTGTTTTTAGATTCTAGATTTTTGCACGGCAGATCTTTCCACATACCACAAACTTGGAGCAGCAACTTTTGATCTGGATCTTGAGGCTGGACAATAAGCTAGCTACTATGATTACAGATCTTTTTGGAATCAGATTTGTGGGTCATGTCACATTACAGGGCCTGTACGCAGATTTTCAATAACCCTAAATTTACAAAAAAGTCACGATTTCTTGGAGAAGACCCCCTTACTAACCAAAAACATCAAAAAAAAAAAAAAAAAAAAAAAAGAAAGAGACGAAAACCGCAGTAGATTTCGGAAATGAAAGATTTACGTCCAGCAGTAGATTTCGTAAATTCGTATGGACAAATCTACGTAATGTCCACGAAAAAGGCATCAATATAACCATCTTTCGAAAAATGATCCACTATATGAAAGAATTAGATGAAGAGGAGGAACTAAATGTTGGAAATGTGCAACTAAAATTTAATAGATGCAAAGCTGTTCCAGACTACGAAAATCGATTCGAAAAACAAGCTAAATTATGAAACTCTCAAGACATCCGAAATCACTGATAAAGTGTCGGGGAATATTGAAGAGATATCGAAACGGCGAAATCCATCAAATGCCTCGCCCGAATTTTAAAAAAAAGTCGATAATATTTGTGGCCGACTTAGAAGTTCGAAATAAATGTCAATTCTACGAGCTTCCGAAACATTTCTAACAAGAAAAACTAAGAATTTTGTTACCTGAATGGAGAAATTATGCAGTCCATCGATAATATCCTCATACGAAGCTTCCCAGCAGATTATTATCTTCTCCGATAACAAATATATCCTTCTCATGCTTTATCACTAAAGGCAGAAACAGTTCCTCTAAAGATACAGCGTTTCCATAAATGACAAATAAGATATTCACAACACAAATATGATATTGATGTGATGGAGTATGCTGCTACTAAAATTCAAAATGCTCGAAATCGTCTTGCAGATTTTGATTTGAAATCAGTCTCGATGATTCAGAATTTTATCATTTCTTTTTTTCAGTTATTACCTGAAGAGTATGTTAAATATTGCCAATACTTATGTTTTAGAATAAATAATAGATTAAACAGCGCATCTTATTGGCTGTGCTAATTTTGTTACATTGGATGATTAATCAGAACTGATTTTCGGGAGATCTCTTGTTGCTGATCTGATATGTGTAATCTGATTTTGGAATGTGACAGTGTTATATCAAGCAATTAAATCTCATGCTGTCGAGTGAAAATTCCTGAAAAGATCTTTTTTTTTCTTCAAGTCAAATGTGTCACATGCATGTCCCAAGCACAGGCAGAAAGACAGATAAACAATGATTGATATGGTATGCTTATATGGATGCGAAAAACGAGACCTAATTAAAGACAAGCTTAGATTACAGAAAATGATCGATATAGTTTCATACAAGAAAGAAAGGGAAGACAAAGCAAAGTAATCGTATCAAAAATTAACAAAAGGAAAAGGAAATACGCTGTGAGATCGCTATCTCATCCGGTTGAAGTTCTGGAAGAGAAAATAAAAGAATTCTGTACAGTGTTTTCCTCTTAAAATACAAACAGCGTTCAAGTCCTTTCCTGAAACACTAAATTCATGTCAGAGGTCAGGTCATTACATTGCTCTACATGTCTGATTTCAACGACTGAAGTGTGCTTAACGATGAGAGAATTATTTCATACAAACAACAAAGCGCCTTTCCTTCTTTCGCTTTCATCTGTCTTCCAACTAAACCATGAAGCAAAAATAGGAATAATAGGCCAATGATCTTAAGATTATCTAAAAAATCCTAAAAAAATTAATGAAATATCGTAGTGAATAGATAGCCATCAATTCTTCCATTTCGCTTCATTACTATATACATATTCTCTTCCTTTTTCTTCATTTTTCATTACGACAACATATCGTAAAGCTGGAATCTTTACAACGATTCTAGTTGATGCTTGAAAAGCGTGATCCGTGCGGACGTTCGCATGGCGAAATGGATACAGAAATGAAAATCAAAGTGAATCAAAAAGTCTAGATGAACTCTTAGATCTACGTTTTGAACTTTGGAACTATCTGATAATTATGGGGGACATGACCATCCTGATGATTCTGACTTTTTTGATCAAATAGAGATATGTGACGGACAAAAATACCTTGCAGACTGGAGGGAAAAGAGTCGAAAAAGGCGAAATTAGGAATAGCATAATGTTACTGTATTATCATCCATATTATGCATTGCTGTGTGCTAGTTTTATCACTTATCTCGAGCGAGCTTTATTTGTCATTTTAATGTACTGCATCCGATATAAATGAATTTAATCATCCATTTTGTAACTTCACTTTATTTCAACTTATCATTCTAATTTTACATCATTTACCACTTGAGATTCTTGGCACAACCTAATCGCATCTGAAATCACGCAGATTCCTCATATCCACCAGAAGACTAACACATCCTACATTTATGATCTAATTCGGATCTTATCGAGCTGCAACAGATAATCAGGTTGCACATATAACAGCATAACAGCGATGACGTGCCCATGAGACAACTGAGTGAGATTCGTCTCGGAGTGCGCATCGCAGCTTCCATGCTTGCGATTTCTTTGTTATCGTGTCCTGAAAGTCTTCATGTCTGTTGTCACTGTTATCACCATCTGATATTGTACGCGTTCGAAACTGAACAAAGCAAGCATAATTTCATCCTAAAGTGAGGGAGGTGGTTTCAGAAGTTGATACCATTCGGTGGATACAGAAGGTAAATGAAGGAAATTCATCAGTGGGATTGTTAGCAAGGGATGAGTACGCTTACATCTCAAGATGTGCTTTGTGTGATTCTTGTTGATATTCTAATGAAAATCGAACTCAACTACTTATAACATTAATTTTTAACTTTTCTTTTCTGTTAATTAATTAGTTGAATTAATAATTATTACCTCCTGAGATCGAACAAAAATGGGATGAATACTGGAGTGGAGAAGAGCTATAAGAAATATTTGTGGCGATTGAAGCTTCCCAATTGTTGCTCATGGATATCAGACTCATATTTAACGTTATAAACAGCTGAATTCGATTTTAATTAGGACGTCAATTGATGGCAAAAGACTGCGATAAATCGTTGATTTGTTCTATCCAGTGATTGTGGATATTCTTTGATTCATTCTTTTGTTAATACCCAAAGATGTGTGCTTAGAACATAAACTTTTCTGGTCTCTCTTACGTTTCATTGCTAGACATGTTTTAAATCAGAATTTTAATCTATTATCTTTATTTTTTAAAAAAATGACAAATTAGATGGGGAGGAGGAAATAGAGGAACTTAATCCTGAAATATTCGTGGGAAAACAAATGTCAAAATTATTAAGATTTTGTCTGTTTTTAGATGATTTTTATTAGGAGAATTTTAAGATTGTTAGAAGTGTATGAAGGAATGGCTTCTTTGGATGATAATTTGGCTGGCATAGAAGTAATTCAGGAAAATTGAAATGTGCAATAGTAAAAGCGACAAACTATGCAAACAGAGAGATGTCTGTACTGCCAGAGACGTAATTTTTGCATTGTTTTGGATAAAACTATTCTATTCTGATGATCCATTTTGCATTTTAATGAATGAAAGAATTTTATGAAGAATTTGTTACATCAAAAGTATTCCCATATTTATTCGATGCAAGTTGGAATATTGAATACAGTCTAGAGACCGGTACTGGTTCTTCCTGTGTATTTGTAGATGCTAATAATTAACTCTTTCAAATTACAATTTGCATTATTTTACGTCTCTGACAGACATCATTTATGTAAAATAATCCATAATTTTTTTTTTTTTTGAATTTTCAAATTGGATTTTTCATCATCTGTTTGTGTGTTTTCATTACATTCTACTAACAGAAATAGGCAGCAGCTCATCTGATATTCACTGTCATGTTTTTACAGCTCGTATGAATTAATTCAATTATTAGGTGTTTTTTCCTCATCTTTTCAAGAAATTTGATTTCATCAATCTATTTTCAGTTTTAGTGATCTATTATTTTGGAAACATACGTTTAAACGGATTGATATGAAATGGGTTTAATTATCAATGAATGAAAAGAAAATGGGAGATTCGTACGACGAAGATGAGGGTCGTTTAATGATAGATGATGCTATTTTAGATAGTACTCATTCATCTCAAACAGGTTGTGCTGAAACATCCTCCAAAACGACCACTTATGAAAAGACGGTTGAATTATCACTAAGTTCTGAAGATGGTAAATTCTTATTTATCAGAACTAGGGAATCCTTATTGTTGTCTTTTTTGTCATTTCTTGCCTTTTCACTCTAGCACTTGGATCAACCGTTATAGGTGTGGAAAGTCATCCGGTTGATCCAGAACCGAAGCCAAATTTTTATTGTGAAGGTGGAGTTCCAAAAGTAGTTCAAGGTGTTCATCGAGATGATCGACTGAAAATGACCATCAAACGGACACAGAGTCCGGTCAGTAGTGGTGGACAATTTTCATATCTTGGGGAAAAACGTTGTGACGGTGGGTTTTTTTGGAAAGTTCGTTGTTTGACATTTGCGGACTTATTGTTTGTCTGCTTGAGATATTAGCTTTGTCTTCGAACCGTCACTGTGGAACTAATATATTTTATGAATTGTCAAATTCGAGCAAATTCTCGAATGAATTCTAGAAAAGTTCACTGTGAACTGCATAAGATGTTTATAACATTAGTATTTGATAGAAGTTTTTACCTACCTTTAAATTTCTAAAATTCTCCAGGAGCAATACGAAGTGAAGATATATCTAAAGAAGAAGGAGAAATTGATGATGAAGAAGAAACGGGTAACAATTTACACTCGCAGTCAACTGCTGGGAACGCTCACCAGCCAACTAACTGGTGTGTTTTTTTTTTTTTTTTTTTTTTTTTTTGCGAAGGATTTGTGAAAATCTCCTCACTCATATTTTGAAAGTTTGTTATAGACTTATAGTCTTGTCTAATGTCTTTTGTCTAGATTTGCTGTGAGAAGGTCCAAGTCCAATCTGTTTGAAGGCCGTTTTATGGTATTTCAATTAAATTATCTAGAAAAGATTCAATTGAGAAGATATAAAGAATTTTCATTACTACAACTTACTTAGAAAAATTTGATTTTGCAATACTAAATAATGTAGTTTTGGTCGGATTAGTTATAAATACTCAAAAGTAATATACTTAAGAGGTAGTCACTTCAGCAATGAATATTTTGCTGCGAAGAAGATTTTAAAAAATAATCATTTCATTGTTAATTCTATTAATTTAATAAGAAAAGGATAATCATTTATTGTGACCACATATATGCAAATCTTTTAGGCCTGGATACCAGAATACTACTTTTGAATCAGGATCTTCCAATACATGCAAATTTCGTCACGGTGGACAACAACAATTTGAACATCATGCTTTATACACCACACCACATTCTAGCACACGTCAACTAGCAGTCAACATTTCTGTGTCTTCGAACGTAACTTCTCCAGGTAATAATTTGCTAATATCGTTTAGTTTGTCAGTTTATTTATTTTCTCCTTACTTGGTACTAAATTTTTTTGATCAATTAATTGTTGGAATTACATCAGATAATTTTGTTTATAAATATATTGAAGCATCACTCAAGATTGCTGTTCAACATAATTTCCATACAAAGTAGTACACATTATGAAACTGCAAAAAGTACAGCTTCGAATTTCTGAAACGAAATCTCTGTCTGTCGAAACTTTAAAAAGTTTTCTGTAATTTTACGTTTAAAAAATTTTTTGAATTGTAGGAAATTTCTTTTAGGGCCTCCAAATGTGACAAGTTCAGTGACGGTTGAAGAACACAATTCTCATGTTCTTTCCGCATCTTATCCACTGCAAACACAGACTTCTACCAATGTACGTCTTGTACTTACTGGAAATTAAGTTAACCAATTTCATATTTTAATTATGTCACATTTTAATTGCTTAATTTGTCAAAATGTTTCTCATATATATTATAAGAGAACTTCTGATTTTATGTGATGCCAATATTTTCATATATTGAAAAAAACCAGACATCACACGTTAGTAGCTTCATATGATGCATTATGTTAGTAGTCATTTAACAAGAAATATCAGCATTTTTTTTTTTTTTTTTTTTTGTTCCCTTGCTTCTTGTCAGCTGAATGGTTTTTATTTTTACGCTTAATCTATGATTTTGTGGTAATAGTTGTTCAAAAATCTATTCAAGGAGACACAGTTTGCTGAGGATTCTGCAGATTTGGATCGGCAGAATAGTGCTATAGATGGTGTTGGCTTGAAAAACACAGGGTTAGTGTTTCATTTTCTTTGTATCTTTACAATTTTAGCAATTCATGGTTTTTTCATTTCACGATTCGTTTGTTACGATATAAGATGATGCAGTTCCAAATCTTGAAAAAGTAGTATAGTTTCGAATCTAATTTCGCTTTTTAATACGAAGTTTTATATTTCGGCATGTTTTTCTTATACTCACAAAATTCAATTTGACGCTGCAGAGAATCGCTTCTATGAAATACTGCAAGCAGAATAAGTTATTTTATATGCTTGCACACACCTGAAGTTTATAATAATGCATGCACCTGCAGTTTATAATAATATTTTAACAAATATTGAATACAATAAAAAAATGAATGAGAAATATCGTTTCATTTTTTTTTTTTTTTGCATCATTTTAGATTCTTCTCTAGGTTGGATAAAATCCTTATCTAAATTATAGGATAAGTTGTACAGAAAATGGGATGTTATTGAGTAGATGATCTATTTGTCTCTTTTTTGTTTCGCTTACTCTTTGTCTCCTTCCATGATATTTAATTGCTCATTCTTATTTTTTTTAATCAGAAAGAATCTCATAAACTTTTAGGCCATAGGTCATGATCGAAACAATGATTTCAGAACTTCATCCAGAATATTTGCTACACTTTTCACCCCAGTGATTAAATAATAAGTTCTTAGTGATGTCATCATGAATTGAAATAATCAAAATTAATAAACTGACGTGTTGCAGAACGCACAATACACTGTGCAGTAAAATACGGAAAAAGAAACGACGTGTCAGTGAGCGAGATGAGCATGAAACTTGTCAAGCTTCTCCCAGCAACATAGCACCCTCCTTTAATATGGCGTCTTCACAATTAGGCATTACTTCTGCAAGTGGTAGTTCAACAAAAAAAAAGAAATCGGTAAGTTTTGGAAAAATAAACATTCGTCATATATTCGAGACTTAAACATCAAGAATTTCACACATTTTTGATAATGAAAGAATACGTTACTGTTACATTATTGAACAAATATTCGTCATTATGAAGAGATTTGGTTGCAAAGTTTTTTGCAACATTTGAAAAAAAAAAAAAAAGGAATATGTAGAAAGGATCACCTTCACATTTCTTGTGTTATAAAAGAATATCACATTTTTTCAGAATTTGAAATCAATATATTTTAATTAAGATCCATTTCATATCACATTTCAATGTGTTGTAATGTTCGTTTTAAGACAATGAAGAATTTTTTTTCCACTCAGAATAACGGACGAGTATATATGAATTCTTTGCGGAATTTCAACCTAAATAACAGTACTCTTAGAGGCTGAAAATAAATCAGTCGCACTTATATATCATTCAAAAAGTTTTTTTATCCAGGCTAATTTAGTTACAGAATATACGGGACTGCTCAACATGTGTTAGTGTGAAATCTGTGCAAGCTAACGACGGCGATGTAGATGTAAAAGTTGGCTCAACTTATAGTCTCAATATTTCAATACTTGCAAAAGCTTCCAGTACGTTTATAACAAATACTTTCGGAAACTTGCTTTCTTATTGCAGTTTTTGACTCCATTTATTTAAATTACTACTGAAAGCACTAAATCCGGGCCTTAGTGACTCTCAGTCGATAGATGCCATAGATAAATATATCGATAGATACATTTTCTATTCCAGCGTTTGATTTCAATTTTCGGAAATAGGAAATGAAAGTCAAACACTGGAATAGAAAATGAGTTGCAGAAATGAGCATGCTGAAATATTGTGGAATGCAGTACTTTATTATTTAATCGGCATGTTTTCAGTTCTACTGATTACCTCTTTGCTTGATTCAAGTGAATTCTATTAAAAAATTAAATTTTATAGATTATTTGTATTATGTTACAAATTGGAATGGACATGATTTATATGGCGTTTTGGGTGACGGTTTGCCCCCTTTACAACACACTTACGTGAGTAAGAAGTAGGTGCATTTTCGAGAACTTTTATTTGCAGTTGTAAATTACTAATGCACATTTGCAGCCTCATTTTATAATTATTCGATGTAAGAGTGGTTTTAGGTGTGCTGGCACGTCTGTTACATCAAACAATACATCTACGTTTGATTTGTTTAGTTCACATGAAAAAACAAATGGTGGCAGTCCATCAAAGCAACGACTTAATGCTAAAAGGTTTATTTAATTCATATTTTATGTAATTTAAAATTGAAATTAATATGAACGTAATTTTCTTTGTGAGTTTCTTTCTGGCTCAGATTCTTTTTCATTTTATCTAATTTGGCATTTATACCGTTTATTCTTTCCAGTTGTTCTTTCTTGTTTATTATGAGTTAATCTTATTTTGATTTTAATAAATATGATGAAGCTGACAGTCTCACTGTTTTATAAGTTTCTGCTAACTCGGAAATTGTTTTAAATCAAAAAACGCTTTTAAAGATCGAACAGAAGTTCCTCAGTTTGTCCACCAAATGGATTTCCTGAAATTAAACCAACAGGAAGGAAAGGTTTGATTGGAAATGTTGGTCGACCATCAAGCGCTTCAACCAGTGATGTACAGTGTAAGTAAAAATCATCAAATTGTTGTATGAGAATCGTAGTTATTATAACGAATTTTTTGCGCAGTTAATATTAAAAAGTGGAAAATATGTTAGTTCTATTCATATTGGAATAGCATATCTTGAACATTTCACTAAATTTACGGATGCAGAAAACGACAAAAAATATTGTTTTTAAACTTTGATAGAATATAAATAAATGTCAAACGATTTATGTCTTTTCGATTGAATTCTCAGTTATGCTGTTTGCTGTCTTTGCTGTCTTAACCAGCGTAATGCATCAAAAATTTGTTCCAGAATCTTTTAGAATAGTAAATTTCAATAAATAAAAATATTGCAGCTGTCGGTGGAGATCTACAAGACGAAGAAAGATCTCAGTCACCAGTCTCATGGTTTACTTCGGGAAGTAATGATCCAATATCAGCCCTTGGCTTATTTGGAACTATTACAAACAATGCTTCAGCTCAGTTACGCGAATGCGTTTCATCTACAATGTACTCTTGTCCGGTAGCAGGTTGTGAACATCGTTATGACACTCAGTCACAATTGGCAGTTCACTACCATACGCATTTTGTAAAAGAAGACGGAGGAAGAGCGGTAAAAATACAAATTTGCTCATTTTTTAAAATAAACCAACATTTAAATTATTAAGAGCTTTCAGAAGATAGTGTTTTGCAGATCTACGTTGAAAATATGGGTACTCAGACAAATTTAGTCGTCATGAAAGATGTTGCTGTCGATACAGATGGAGAATTAACTCAGATCCCTGCAGTTTTCTCAAAAGAAATTGTTTCGGAAGTAAAAAAATCCAGAAATGATGAAAACAGCTTCCATTTGGTTTCACCGAAACCGAAATTATCGAAAACGCTTACGAACCATGAAGAACAAAGTATTAGTGAGCTCTTCAAGGTATGACCGTTTCAAGCTGTTCTTATTAAGACTGAAAATTCCGTGCTTTAAGTGATGTCGCAGTGGCCTAAAGTGGATTTGTCATCAGAATTTTTATAGGTTGTTACACAGAAGGCAGAAACAGGCAGTGAAACTGCGAAAATTGATGGCAAAAAAATCTTCAATGTTAGAAGTCCAAAAAATGCTGGCACCAGCAAAGGTAGATAATGATGTTACTACTGAAATTTGTTGAATTTCTTTATACATGTCTAAACATGTCTTAATTTACACATGGCAAATATGATCATTGTTTTCCATTTCACAAACTTATTAATTATCTGAAGTGAACATCGGACAGTTATGTCCGAGCTGGGCTTCAGAAGATCTTATATGTGCAACGTCTTTGCAAACATAAATTGCTTTATTTAATTAACAAAGTAAAGCTTAAAATAAGGAATTATTTTCGTCATTTTCCTTTATTCTGCCAATATATAATGAGTATATTGATATTGATATACTTTCTAGTATATGGTGTCTTATTCAATAGTAGTAATACAGTAAATCAAAATGAAATGCCTACTGCACTGGATGCTATTCGTAAAATGGTAACAAATAGCAGTGGGGAAGTTCATTCACATGAGCAGCAGTCGACCACCGTTATTTCCAGTTCCGGAATACTGCCATCAACTAGGTAGAAATCTTCTCTTTTGTTGTATTTACACTTTCGCTTTTAAAATGTTAAGCTTTAGCTTGTATTCCGCTGTTTTGATATGAAAAATTTTTTAGTATTTCTTCTACGACTCCTCATGGTGGCACTGCTTCACCTGCATTTTCAGACATTTCGGATGATGCTCCCACTTTGGAGAAAGAGGTATTTTTTTTTTTTTGAAATAAACTTCAGCCACAAATAAATCTGTACTGAAAAAAAACTGTGTATTTATTTTTTATTTTCTTGTGTGTAATGCAGTATGATAACAGTGAAATAACGTTTTCGCATTCATAGGTGGCTGATAAATCAGAGGAGCGATCTTTGGATCGAATCAAAGAGTTAGTAAACAGCACCGAAAAAGCCCCACTAGAGCAGCTAAGGTTTGTTACAGTTTATAAATATGAAATATTTTTTGAGATGTTATAAGCATTTGTTTCTCATGGCCTTCATTCTTGTTTATCTTGAAGCAAAAGCATTTACTTTTTTATAGAAAAAGATTAAATGGATTATAAGGGATTATACGAATTATTATTTTTTTCTCTCGGATGATTATTCATAATTAAAGTTTGTCGATCGAGGACGAAAAAATGATCAGTGGCTCGAAAAGTGGAGTTGGTTCATCCACTTTGCTTTGTCCAGTAAGCTCATCAAGTACCACTACCGCTAGTACATTATCCATTCCTCGAGTACCGACAGAAATGAATCAGGGCTTCGCTTCTGATGGTTTATTTTTATGTGTTTGGTATTTGTTTTTTGAGAAAAATGTATTTGCAACTTCAGATTTCAAAGGTTTGAAATCTTGACTCTTCTACTGAACTTAATCTAGTATGAGCTTTTCAGGTTCAAAAAAGAATGAAACAAAAACACATTCACAAGCAAACACCATCGGTTCTTTTGCTTCTTCTTTCATGGATCCATCGGGTTTCTTTTTCAGTAATTGTTTTGTTTTTTCAATCTTCCAGTTAAATTATTTAACTGATATCTCCTTTTAAAGATACTACTGCTAGTCGTGCAAGAATAAAATATAGTTCACTTAAATACAATATTACTAATATTTTAATTCTAGCGTTATATCATACAGTTTTAGGATTACGACATGCATCCACTATTCCCATTTCTGTGCCAAATTTATCGAATGCTCCTTCTGCTTCAGTTTTTGCACAACCATATTTTATACCATTTATCAGCCCGTCGGTGAGCAATATCGCAACTCCAGGAATATCACAACCTCATACTTCGAAACATAAAATTCATGATTTAAAGGCTAATCCGCCGAGTTTGATTCCTTTCCAATCTAAAGAAAGGTCAGTAACTTGTGATTTAATCTTGTATTCGGAAAGAAGAATTGCATATTTTCTTATATTTCATGGAACACTTTAACGTTTGTTATTAAAACCATTTATAGAATATTTATTATTCCAGCAGCAACATTGGTCAGTCATCTTCAATTGTTGCTTCCTCCAATTCTCAGCCTCTATCACAAGGAGGAACTGGTGCGTTTTCTGAATAAACTAGATTTGATAGCCTGAACTTAAAATATATGGAGTTATATCCTTCTAGGGAAATGTTATCAGAAAAGTGGTTTTTTATTGGAAAAAAAAAAGATAATTGACAGCTTTCCTTGCTGTGTACCAGCTTTTCTTAAAGATGTCGAAGCAAAAAATCACATCCTATATGCTTAAAAGTGATTGAGCTATTCATTTTTCAACTCTATTTTTATTAGTAAGGATGTTTTGACTATTGAAGATTAGTAACATTTTGAGATATAGGTTTTCTTTGAAGGTAATATACCAACAACGAAGCAAGTCGTGCATCAACAATTAGGAAGTCAGAGTGCTGCTTCAGGAAGTTCTTTCGCAAGCATTCAATCTCATGCCCCGAGTAATAACGACCGCAGCGCAAGTGCCCAAAATGCACAGTCTTCTGCTTTGAACTTTATGCAGCATCAACAACAGCAGCAGGTAAATCATTAGCACCGAATCTTTGTAAAAACATGTTTAACTGGCCCATCTATGCATTCCATCCATATTTTTAGGCCTATTTTGCACAGTTACAACAACATCAACAAATGCAATATATGCAAAGATTTGGCGCAGCTTTTCCAATAACTGGGCCGCCGAATACCATGAATGCTGCACAGCAAGCTTATGAACAACAAATGGCCGCTTTACATGCATCATTTGGTTAGTAATAGATGAAATATTTTTTGTTTTTGCAAATTTTTTGTCCAAAATAATCTTTTTAGATTGTTTTTCAAATTTGTTTCAAAATTTATGAAATAATTTCTTGATACAATGCAAAATCAAATTTCTGATCGACTGCACTATTTGTTCATTAAACTCTCTGGAATGTATAATCATTTTTCCTTAACGACGACACATTAATATCCTAATAATTCAGTAATTACACATGGTTCCACTATGCACTTGAATTAGATTATATGAAATTTTTAACGAATATAATCTGTCCTATATGGAAAACATTCCCAGCCTGAAAATTTAATTATTTTTTGCATTTATTATTGACATTGAAGTTTTCGTTATTTTCAATTTTTATTTATTTTGCCGGTTTATTCATACTTGTTCATTAACGCTTATTAATTTCAGAGTGTTTCAAGATCAACATACAGTTAGTTGTTGATTTAGAAAAACTGAGCACATATCATATTTTGTATTTTCAGGTTATCCGGGAATATTTATGCCGCCATCATTTCCACCTAAATAGAAGGGATTAAACCTGAAGACTATTCGAGGAACGTGTTAGATTCTAATTAAATTTTCTATTTTTTGCTCAGAATGCAGGATGTTGTTATGCTGCGGAATGCTTCATGGGTTTTTTTTTTTTTTTTTAAACTTAGAAATTTCTAGATCAAAAATCGGATCAGGATGAGTACAGCAATGTCTTGCTTGTCTAAATTCTTTGATAGAATCTCTGAAGATTTATTTTTCCTTGACATGTTCACAGACTTATTTTTTTTTTGACATTTCACAGTTCATTTCTTTCTCTTTGTTCCAATTATTTTTGTTCTTATTGTACTATCACTCAGGTTTGATATAACATGTTCAGTCATTTATGAAAGGAAATATTAAGATTTATAAAGTGATTGCAACATATGATTGTTGTTACTAATTTAGCTATATATATATGTGGAGAAAAAAAACTCAATTAAAAGTCTAGAGTTTTAAATATAATTTCATGATTTCCTAAATTTTCCCTGGTTTTATGGATTTCTTACCTAAATCTTCTTTAGCTTTATCAATTTTAAACTGGAGATACCATAAAACGAAAGGCGTGTGCAATCGCATCTGATATACGGTTTTGTCGAAATATTGTTCAGGCAATTTGTGTTCATTGAAAATATCAAAAAAAAATTTTTTTGTAGTCTTACTGACTGAATCAAATAACTTTCATTACTTCAGAACTGTGCATTTGTTAATGATATATTGTTATGAAAATTAATTCTGCCCTCTACCCCGTTTTGCATGTTTTTTTTTTGTTGTCGCTTTATCTTTATTAGGCATCGTATTCTTAAAATTATTTTTATCCTCATTTTTTGGTATTTAACAAATGTTTCTCTGTTATGTTTTTTATTGCATGTTTTGTTTGTATTTTATCTTGCTTGTTGTACATTGAATTTTCGGAACGGTTCAGACAGGAAATTATGCACTTTGAATTAGTTACACATTCCGCTCACCTGCATTAACGGGTTAATACTAGTACTTTAGTTGATATTTGTGATGTTACATTTTCTACTTTGCTACTCAGAAATTGGCAGTTATCTTCTTTGATAAATTTCTGTAAAGTTTTGTTGGACTGTGCTAGAAACTATAGAAAGAAACAGATTAAATATATGAGTTTTTTTTTTCTTTTTTTTTTTTTTTTTTTTTTTTTAGAGCTTGTGTAACAAATAACTGAGCACAATTGAAATACTTAGTTCATTTGTTCTGTGTCATTCATATAATGCCCTTCCCATCTCTCAAGTCTTAGTTTCAACTGTAAGTATATTCAATTTTGCGACTTTTCCTTTTTTTATGAAATGCTTTCTTCTGCGTAATACTCTTCCCCTGATGACTTTATTCCTTCTGATTATTGTTATGTATCGTTGTGTTGTAGTATTGATGCTATTCATTAAAGTCGTTCCGTTACTATTATTGCTTTCAAAAGCCTTTTGTCTTTGTTATCGTACTGCTTATTTTTTTCTGTTTACTGCATTGGGTGTGGGAAAAGAGAATATTTCTTTGAATCATTCCTGAACCGCTTGTTGACATATCAAGTTCTTTCGAAATTTTCAGGTTTTCTGAATTATTATTAGAGTGAGGGAAGGAGACTTGAGTTCGGCGAATCTTTTTCTAAACATCTTGCAGCGAGAGAATATATAACATTAAGCATGAGACTTCATGTCGATTGTCCATAACATTTCAAATGTTTTGAGTTTCATCTAATGAGCGAAATAAATTTGCTTTCAGAGTGAGTTTACTCTGAAAGTATAGTTGTCAGAAGTTGGAGTGAAAATGAAATCTGACTTAAAAATATTGGGACGACTGATCGGTTATCTGATAAGCCGATTGCTCGATAGATATAGACGATTACAAAAAAAAAAAAAAAAAAAGAGGCGATAAATGCGGACAATCACAATGAAATTGAATTTGAAAATGTGGGATGACTTTGAAATTGAAATGAGCATTGAATAAGTCACTTGACAACGAAAGGAGAATCTAAGGGATTGTGTAGAAATTGCTGATATTCAACTATTGTGTCATCTGAATCTTATTTTCAACCGCTTAATTATTTCGAATAAATTCTTCATACAATTGCATGACCAGATATGTCGATAAGATTGGAAGTGTATTCGTCAGTCCATGAGTAAACAAATGCTCAAGATGAACTCTTCAAATGACTTCATTTTAATCAAAGGCTCTCTTTCAACCTGTTTGTCATTTTCCATGCCACATATCTGTTTGATAGAATAAGTCGCTGAAACCGGAAGTCTAACGGGGAATTTTTTAAGTAATATTTATGGCCTGATGTCGGCTATTCCAATGCTAGGGAGTCCCATTTCAGTTGCTGTGGTAAATGCACATTTGTCAATGGATAATATATGCAAGGTAGCAAATATCTTTTAATAACAATATTTCGATATTACTTGCTGACTTTAATTGTACGGAAAACATTGGTTCAAATTTGTGCACTAAAAGTTCAATATTTATCAGTTAAATTCTGGTCACTACTTACTGTTGTCCAAATAAAACCGTCATGTAAAGCGAAATTAAAAATTTGTTCATCTCATATACTAACTATTATATTTGAGTTATTTATGCTGCAGATTCTATCTAGATCAAGTCCGTTTTTCTGCACCTTCGAAATAGAGTCAGCACAAACTTTTTTTCGGTATATCGATTTTGTGTGAAGTTGCAAATTATTTGAAATATATTTGGAACTTTTAAATGCTTGATTTAAAAGTGATTTGAAGACAATAAATAGGGCATGAAGATGAGATGCGTCATGCATCATGCATCATGCATCACATGCTAACTAGTTATCTCGTTTTGATATATCGATTCATGCATTGATGTCTTGCAAAATGAATAAAATATATTGAAATGGCTAGACGGCGAAGGTGTGCTTTACCCGTTGTATACCATTAATCTGCCTAGCAGTAGAGGCACACTCTGCAACTTCGGCTGACTGTCAATTCCTCAGAATTACTTCATTGATAGCACTCATTCTGGTAAATATCTCTGAATTCCCCTCTCCCTCTCTCTCTCATACTTTTCAATTTTATTCTAAATTCAAATTATATATTAAAATTCCCGAAATTTCCATTGGAGATTTATCTCTTTTCATGTTAGTCTTTTTTGTCTTGTTGTGCAGAATTGTGATTGCAATATCCTCTTGCTCGTTGACACTCTCTGTACAATTACAACTTGAGTAATTTCCGCCTATTTCTTTCCATAGTTCCATCAGGATGGTAATCACTCACTCACTCCGTAAACCAGTCATTGTTATTTATTTTATTTGTCAATGAGGATAGCAGGTACACCTGGTGGTGACAACAATATTGACAGCAGCAGCATCAGCATCCTGTACGACACATTCCGCCTCTCCTCTCTCCTCTCTCCTCTCTCCTCTCACCTTTGCAACTTTTCCGAGAAATTTCGCCTCTTATACTTTCATCTATTTTGCATATATATATATATATATGTAAATAGATGAAAGTATATATGCAAAAGCTAGGAAGATAGATTAATTATTTTTTTCTTATTACATATGTTTTAAAAATTTTATTGACTTCAAATGAAATTATTGATTTCGAATGATTCAGTCAATTATCCCAAATCATTGGATATAATTTCATGTCGTTAATTGCAAAATTAATCTATTCTTGTCCCAAATTATGAATCCCCAAGAGATAAATGTGAAAATAACTGGACTAAATATTTGTTTTCTGCTGCAAAATTTCTATATCATTTACTCTTCGTTTGTTATCATTACATCGCAACTTATTCTTCCCTGTATCTTGGGCATAGTTACGTAATCTTTTTAGTATTTTCAACACACAGCATTTTATTTTAAAGTCACTAATATTAACCAAGAAAAAAAACAGATAATTTTTTGGACCAAATTCTAAATGTCATCACTTTTATGACAGATGAATGAATCATGCATAAGATATCACAAAAAAGAACAATGATTATTGTTTATCATTATTGATTATTGATTATTTTGGGGTGATTATTGTTTGCTAACCGTTAGAATAACATCAAAATGATAATCTAAAAGAGATATTTCATGCAGCACAGAAATAGGTGCTCGTTTAAGCTCACGATAGATATGATGAGTTATAATTTTTTTCGTAATCTCTATCAAACAATCAGTTTCCATTATTTTAGCTAGCAACTTCTTATCATTTATTGACACCTTCTTATCAGATTAATACATTCTTAAAAAAGCAAGAAAATATGGTGTGAAGACTTTATTCGCCTATTAAAGTCCATTAAAAAATGAAAAATGCATATTCTGATCCTCGAGCATCGTTGCTCGGCACAATACATCTTTCTGTACCTGAAAAGATATCCTGAAATTTGCTAAATTGTGGTCAATAAACTTGAATGATATCAGTTTCTGTATGCTAAAGATGGAGAGATTTGTATTTTAAAGTACAATTTAATTAATTTTCATTCAGTCATTGTTTTGTCCTTAAAATTAGTTAATCTGGGAAGTAAAATTATACATATGGCAGCTGCGATGTAATAGAGATCGAGAACCTTTCTTTATTTTAACATATCTCCTCGTTGTCCTTGATATCCTGGACAGGTGTAATTCAGAACTCTCATTATTCATTAGCTTGTTAGTTCTGGTTTATAATATTAAATCGGTATTACAGAAGCACTTATTGCTGTGATGATTATTCTCTAAACAATTCATTCAGCGTCATGAAATTAATCTAACAAGCTTTTACCAGAAATCAGTCATGTTGGTCATGTCACTTTTGTGGGCTTTCAATGACATCTATTATAGTTAAGATTGAAAAAATTAAATTTCGAATTAAAATGATAATTTTCAGATTTTATATTCGAAATAATTTGTGGTACTTTGTGTCTTCTACCTAACTGAAAAACATCCAAGCTTGCCTTCATCCTGTGCATTTTTAGCTTTCTGAATCCGGTCGTTGTATTTTCTCATCGATCCATTTTAGTTTAGAATATACCACTTCATAATACATGAAAGTTGATGTATGTTATTCACCAAGATATTCTATGAATAATTTTATTTTGTCTGGTAGCCATCGTTTAGATTTTTCTTTCTTTAACTTTCAGTAAAATAATATTACACATGAGACACTGCTGTAAATTTTTATTTTCAGGTTTAAGGTATGAATGGAACTCGAGAAACTTTCGGGAGATTGGTTTGGACGCCAGATCCTAATGATGGTTTCAAATTGTGCAAACTGCGTGATATTGGTAGAGAAACAATGTCTGTTGAACTGATCGATGATGGATTAGTAGTAAATCTTTTCTATTAATTAACTAAAATGATCAAAATTTTTATTCGTATATACATTGGAATAAAGTTTATCACATTTCAAGAATTACTGCTTCCATGAATTGTCATTACTTTATTCTACTGCAACCGGTTTTTTAAAAAGCAAACCATATTATTCTCAAATCAATTACAAGTTAAATAAGTTCAATAAAAGTGAGAAAAATATATTAAAGAAAATACCATATGCTCTGCATTCATGTATCACCTAATGATCACAAAATTCCTAAGCTTATTGCAATGATAGATCTCAGCTCGATACGATGAAATCTTCCCAGCTGAAGAGGATCAGAAAAAGAATGTCGATGACAACTGTAAGTTATATTAAACTTAATTTAATTAATTTAGAATTCTTACAAGTCATAACTTTATTCTGGAACTGTTACTATCGGAGATCGCTTCACCATTGCAATGAAATCTTTCCTATCATTCATCAAAAACTGCTTCAAAAATTTGGAGATTATTTTACGGCATATATAAATAGATATCGTTTCGAGACATTGAATTGGTTACATTTTATGTAAATGAGTGATTAGATCTTTCTATAGTGATAGTAGTCGTAATGAAATTTGCATTCAAAAGCTGTCTAGAATGATGTACAGTAATATTGCAAATAATTACAGGTTCGCTGATGTATTTGAACGAAGCTACTTTGCTGAATAATTGTCGATTACGATATGCGCAAAAACAGATATATGTAAGTATTCACGTGAACAGTTCTTTTTTCCTTACTAAATATGTACTCTTGACATATTTTGTGAGCTAATTACTCATGAATCTTGCCCCAGCCATCTGCAAAAAATTTTTAGCATACTAAAGTTTCTGTTTCTAATCTCCATTATTTCATTCTAGTTTTCGTTCGACTTAAAACAACTTTTAAGAATTATGAAATCAATGCTTCAAATTCTCTCAATGCCAAATAATTATGAATCGGGTAATGGGAAAAATGTGATAAAACTTAACATAAATAGAAAACATTACAGACGTACGTCGCAAATATCCTGATATCCATCAATCCATACGAGCAAATACCTGATTTATATAGCAGTGCAAAAATTCAAAAATATCAAGGGCGATCGATTGGCACTTTACCGCCACACGTTTTCGCTATTGGCAAGTGCTAGATACTATCACTTTTTTGTAATAAATTTCATCAAAAATGTTTTTCCATCATTTGCAAATATTTGGATTTTTAAATTTAGTAATTATTATTACCATTTAAAAACTAAAATGGCTTTCTAAATCATGAAACAGATAATAATAGTATTAATTTCATATTGAACAGTGTCTGTCTGTGTTGAATTTCTTAAATTCCAAGAAGTTTTAAAACTATAAGCGAAATTTGTTCGACTAAACAATACTAGTTCAATGATACTATTCTAAAATGTCAAATAACTTGTTATACTATTTTTATTTTATTTTTAATAACTTTTGATTTCTTTATTATTCAAACTGGAACATTTGAAAATAAATTTAGATATTATGTCTTATTCAGCTTTATCATTAAAAAAACTGTCCAATTGCAGCTGATAATGCTTATCGTGATATGAAACGAACGAAGCATAGTCAGTCAATTATTGTTTCCGGAGAATCCGGAGCAGGTAAAACGGAATCACAGAAATATATCTTACGATATCTTTGCGAATCGTGGGGTTCGACTGCAGGTCCCATTGAACAGCGCTTACTAGAAAGTAATATTTTAAATTCAGTATTTTCCCTTTTCTTGTAATATTTTAAACCGAAATTATGCAAATAAGTAAGGTTTTAGTAATTATATTATAATTATGAAGGTTATTTTTAAGTGATAATATAGGAATTTATAGCTAATCCGATACTGGAAGCTTTTGGTAATGCGAAAACATTGCGCAACAATAACAGTAGTCGATTTGGGAAATTCGTCGAAATACATTTCAATCCAAAAGTAACCCTTTTTTTTTTTTCAACTTAATAATTTGATCCATTTCTCGACTACTTTTCTCTAAGAATTATTCAAATGATATATTTTGATCATCATGCGATCAACAACTTACCTAAAACTATGATTAAATTAGAATATTGACTGCGAAAAACATGAATAGGAAATTTCGTTATCGAATTTAAAATTATCTGATAATGAAAAACACATTATTGGGCAGTATTGTTTTCTTTGGAACAGTGAAAGTTTTCATTTCCTGAAAATCTTTGTTTTCCAAAATATAACTTTGAAATGAACAAAAATTTTTAGAATCGATTCTGAATATTTTTAACTTTAGAATTCAGTTGGTGGTGGTTTTATCTCACATTATTTGTTGGAGAAATCACGAATATGTCGTCAACTGGAAAGTGAACGCAATTATCATATCTTTTATCAATTGATAGCAGGAGCTGATGAACAAATGGCTAAACGTCTTCAACTTAAGCCTCCTAGCTGTTTTAAAGTGTGTGAATAAGAATTTTATGTTATTCGAAAAATAGATTTCTTTTCCATTCAAGAACAGATTGGAAATTTCTGATATCCACATAAAAATTTTCCGAAGATTTAAGTCTTTTTAGTATCTCAAGCATGGATGTACCCAATTCTTCAGTGGACTCAATACAGCGAACAAAATAACGAAAGATCGTCGAGGAAAACAAGTAAGTGTATCATTCTTTAAGAATAAATTGGAATCTTTTGTAAATATTAATATGTAGGAGAACAATCCATTTTAATTACTGTTGATTAAAAATATCGATTTATTTGATTAGACAAAATGTTCGAAACCTTACCAAGATAAAACAAGCGATCCCTGTTTTATTAAAACTAAACTTAATATATTTTAATGATCGATTTTTTTCAGAATTTGAAAAATTTTCAGAATTTAAAATAACGGTTAAATAAGGACTGCGTAAAATTGTTAAAATAAAGAATAGCTGGATGGAAATACTAGCATTATAACCTGTGATATGAGGAAATATGATGTGCAAAATGAATAAATAAATATTGTTAATTTTTGTTAGTTACATCTATCTGAAATTCCATCCCCACATGAACTTCAATTTAGCATTGGTATTTCTTGATTAGACTACCTTGTATCTTCTACCAATAATTAATATAGAAATTCTAATTCCTGATTTCATTTTTCATCAATTTAATACTTCTGCTCACTTTAGGATTCGGATTTACATGACGAGTTATTGGATGATTATACTGATTTCCAAAGATTGCTTAAAGGGCTTCGCAGTATTGGTTTTGATACACAAGAATTGAATACAATATTTGATATTGTTGGTGCCATATTGCATCTCGGTGATGTACATTTCGTTGAGAATATCGAAGATACGAAAGGTATAGTTGTGAGCATATTTTCTTCCTTAGGATCTTATTTTAGCCCAAATGAGAAGAAAATTATTATTTTGACGCAATATGTGCAATATTTTCTATCAAAAGCACTAAAAATTTGACAATTATGAGTGATCTGAGATTGAAACCATCTCGCCAGAATCATTCTAATAAACAAAGCAGTATCGATTTTTTTTTTTTAATACAAATTATTATTTGGAAGGTGGATGTATGATTGAACCGTCCAGCAATGTATCACTTCACTATGCAGCTTCTTTACTTGGGTTAGATGATTATGAGCTGAAAAACGGCCTCACTGTACGGATCATGCAACCTATCAAAGGAGGTGTTAAAGGTACCATCATCAGGTTGGTTGCTTAGGCCCTTTGTGTGTATTAGAAATATTAAATAGATTTTGGATATTAATAATTACGTTAAATACATTCAAGGGTACCTCTAAAATCGCATGAAGCGTCAGCAGCTCGCGATGCGCTTGCGAAAGCTATCTACAACAAATTATTTGACGCTATCGTCGCACGTATCAATAAATGTATTCCATTCAGCGACAGCACTTCCTACATAGGTGTATTGGATATCGCGGGATTTGGTTAGTTGAAATGTCATTACTCTTTTCATTTACAAATGCTTTTTATTATATCAGCTCAGTATATCTGGAAAGCTCTGAAAAGATATTCAAATTCATTTTTTTTTAATTTGCCAATAGTTCACTCTCAAAAGCGAACTCTACTGAAAATTATTCAAATTAAACTGATAAAACAGATATGCAAATAAAAAAGAAAGAATAGAAAAAGACATATGAATCTAAAAACTAGATGCTATCGTTTTATGGACAGGTAGAATAAACTGAATATCAAGCAACTATGAAAAAAGGAGTGAAGAAAAACATAAAATCGCATAATTTAATTAATTTTGATTTTAGTGATGATTTCATCAATTTTTCTTGCAGAGTTCTTCACAGTGAATTCATTCGAGCAGTTTTGTATTAATTATTGCAACGAGAAACTGCAAAATTTTTTCAATGATCGAATTTTAAAACAGGAACAAGAATTGTATGCAAAAGAGGGACTGAATGTTGGACGCATCGATTATAGTGATAATGATGACTGCATTGGTGAGTTTCCCTCCATAGACCTTTTCTTAAATTTCTAATATTTAAATCATGCGTTTTCTGATTTGGAAATTTGAAAATAAAAATCAGGAAGTTGTAATTTGAATATCACTACTTTTTCGTCGTATTTAAAATATTAGCAGCCTAATATTCTCATTGCTGATGCAAATGATAGGTGAGGAATTCTATAGATTTGTTCGAGAGGAAAGTGAACGGTTTACTGGATCTGTTGGATGAAGAAGCGCGTCTGCCGAAGCCTTCATCTCATCATTTTACTATGTGCGCCCATCAGCAACTCAAAAATCATTTCCGTTTGACGGTTATTTTCAATGCTATCATAAGACGAACTTTTTTAGATGTGTCTGATCGTTGAATGATTTCTAATTTCGTTGAAAGATTTCTCGAAGAAAGCGGATGTGACAAAAACACAACAACAATGTTTGAGTATCAGTAATTCAAAATATCAGGACTTATGTTTACATCAGCTGTTGGTTGAGATTGTCATGGTTTCACATTAAACTAAATTTTACTTTTGGAACGTGGGAAGAAATCTTTTTCATGTATTTCCAAGTGAAAGTTAACCCGATGAACAAAGTGCCGACTAACTAGCTGATAACTTTAGTGAGGAACAACATTTTAAAATAATCTGATAAAGGTATATGACAAAGAACGAGCTAGACGTATAATAATATAATTTTATGCATAATCTTTTGCAATTTTTGCGATCGTATCGCCAAATGAAAATGTTAATACATTCTATGTTGGATAAAATATCAGCAATTAATTATCCATTAATATTTAATGTTCAATCAGTATAAGATTTATTTTATATGATCAGTTAATGTTATGGTATTTTAAGACGCCACGAAAATCAAAGTTGCGGGAACATCGAGAAATGCGGGATGATGAAGGATTGCTCATTCGACACTTCGCGGGTTCTGTTTGTTATCAGACGTCTTTGTTTCTAGAAAAGAATAATGATGCTCTACACACGTCTTTGGAATTATTATTAGATAGCAGCAAGTAGATTTTTCATTTTTTTAGCTAGTTTACCTACAGAGAGTTGGATAGTTTTGTCAGGACAGATATGCAACTCAATTGTGAAAAGTTATCATGTATAAATAATTTCTCTATTAGATTTCATAAAATAATTTAAATAAGCTCTAAATAGAGTTATTAGACAAAATTGGCGAAATTTCCTCTCATTTCAGAATTTAATTAACTTAATTTAGTGCTCCTTTCCTTCGAAGTTTATTCTCGACAAATAACAACAAATCACAGAATGACATTCGCAAGAAGTCATTCTCCAACAAGTTAACATTTGCATCAGTCAGTAACAAATTTCGAACACAGCTTATTGAACTACTCAAAAAACTCCATCTTACGGTACCGTTTTTATTTTTTAAAAACTATAATTCGAATTATTTACTTTGCCGAATCACAAATCGTCATGAAAAGTCCAAAGGTTCTTGTCAAGTAAGAAAAAGTAATCAAACATTTTTTTCGCTTTTCAAATATATTACTCAAAACATATCATTTAAGAATAACTCGTTATTGTAAATGTAATGTTCTTGATGCAGAATACAAGTTTTGTGCGATGTATAAAGCCAAATTCGAAAATGGAACCGGGTAAATTTGAAGGTGCAATGATATTAAGTCAATTGAAATGTGCTGGCATGACAAGTGTATTGAAACTCATGCAAGAAGGATATCCTTCTAGGTAACTAATTTCATTAATACAGTTGTTGGCTATATATATATAATAAATTGACATAAATAAATGTGAAAGTGACATTGAGCAAAAAAACGAAAATATGGGATAAAAATCAAAATTAATATCTAAGTTTTGCACCTCTTCTTGCAAACTCAAATTTACAAAATCAAAGTTATACCAAAATATGCTTACAGAATATCATTTGCGGAATTGTATAGAATGTATGAAAAAATATTATCATCTAAACTTGCTCGGCTTGATCCACGTCTTTTCTGCAAGGTATAACATTTATCATTTATTTTCTATCATTTAGAGATTTTCTGATTTTATGTAATTTTCTTCTGACTTTACATATCGCATATTTTTGCAGTGTCTATTCCATGCACTCGGTCTCAACGAAACAGATTTCAAATTCGGTCAAACGAAAGTATTTTTCAGACCTGGAAAATTTGCTGAATTCGATCAGGTAAATTTTTTTGTGGCCTGTTCAACCATTTATGTTTCATTTTGAAAGTGGTTTGAATAAAATCTCGACAAGGGCTTGGAATCTTTAGCTATTCCCTTTGATTCTTAAAAGATAGATAAAAATGCAAAAGGTTTCTCGAAAGACTATTTCGTCGAGTAAATACCTATTGCTTTTTAGTTCAGTTTTATAATCACTTCTGAGAAAATTCGGTGTGCAGTACAAATCATCGAAATTTTTAAAGATGCTTCGGCAAGATCCCGTTCATATGGAAAATTTAATCAAAAAAGTGCAGACTTGGCTTCTACATGTGCAATGGAAGAAAGTACAGTATGGTGTCCTCTCATGTATCAAATGTATGCTTGTCTTGTTTAAAAAATGTTAAAATCTGCAAATTAAGCATAAATTATTTTGCCAACAACTTGCAGTGCGAAACAAAATTTTGTGGCGTGCTGCACAATTTACGCAAATTCAGAGTGCACTGCGTGGATATCTCGCACGGAAAATCCATCGTCCAAGGTTGTTTTATTCTTTAGATAATTTTTTTAAGAAAAAGTGCATTAATACATTAATAAAATTTGATTTTGGTCATTCAAGTAAGCATAAGCTCGTTAGAAAGGATATTTAAGAATCAAATTTGTATGAAAATTTTTTTGAAGCTATCAATCTATGTAGTCATTTTCTTGAAGTGTTAATTTGAAATTGCAATGTAACAATTTTAGATTACAAATATATCATAGAACAAATATGTTACGGGAAAGAATTACGGAATTGGAAAAAATGTTGAACCATTTGTCATCCACCAGCCGAAGCGAATGGTCCTCAGTTATCAAAAGCATTAACGTCGAAACTGAGCAACTACTCGGAGATATTAAGGTAATATAAAACATTTTATAGAATGAGGATTTTCTCACAAATTTAGTTACGCTTGCTTTTTTTGAATTAAAGAAACTAAGCATATCGTTTTATGTGACAAGATTTATCAGGCATGATGTTCACATCTATTCTTTAGTGCTTTGTGAAAAATAGTGAAAGCAACTGCTCTGTTTTAACGGATATTTATAGCTATGCTATGCTTACAATTATTACGTCTGCATACAGCCATTTTATGCCAAAACTTTAAACACTCAGATTACTTCTCTTCTCCCTCAGCCCTATCTTATAAGGCTTTTATGTAATTATAATCTACTATAACATTTGCCTCATGCTTCCCTTCTGAGCATCACTTCAGTATTGGATATAACACCAATGCCAATCATTAAAACTCTAGCTATATTACCGTGATTCTCATTTTGCTCAGATAGATGGAGTAGTTCTTGGTCCTTCTTTATTTTCTATTACCTTCGTATCTTTGCCCTGCATTATCGCGACACAGGAATTTGTTGTCCCAAGATCTATATCTATTGCTCTCCCCATAATGAATACTGCCGTGTAAGGTTATACCAAATCATGGATGTAACATTCTTCTCATAAGATAGCTTGTTAATAATCTCTTAAGTTCTTTTGCAACTAGATTATTTACAAGTTTTGCTAACTGCTTATTATCTATGCTCTGAATAAGAATTTGAAGTTTTTCATCAATTATGGAATAAATTATAACTTTAATTTTTCTAGAATCAATGAGATCTTCAGCTATTATTTCTAGTTTATGGTAATCTAGCTTATCAGTTAAGTATCTTAATTTATCTTTCTCTAAAATATTTACTAGGACCTTGGGAAAGTAATTGAGGAAATAATATGTCAGATGGACAGATTTAGCCAAATTGATAGAGTTTACGTAAAACGTAACCATTGAATTCATAACTGGCATACCATCGTCAGTAAATCCAACTGTACTTGTTTCTTTTAAAAGTGCCATTTCAATTAACCTTACCTCTGAAGTGGTGATTTTAGCGTAGAATTCAACGTTTACATGTGAAGTTTCAAGCGCTCTACATTTTGGAGTTGCATATCTGTTCCTGAATTGAATCAAATGAAAGCTTCCATCGTTAAAAGAGAGCTGCACAAGACATAATCTGTCTCAGCCATGAATCAACCCCATTGCCTCTGTTCAACAGCTATAGACCTTATATTATCTGGTATTAAGCTAAATAACTTTCATAATTGATATGCCTATTTTTGACCGCAAAAAGAATTGCAGCCGATATTTCAAATACACCATAAACCTCGACTACGTCATAACTGGCATTATCATCTTTCAACTTATCAGTTGCATCTTCAAAGAAAAGCTCCGCTATTTTAGAATAATAAACTGAATTCATTAATGTAATTAGCTGATATTATAATAGCTTTTATAGGCTCTTCCACAAAGTTCTCTGAAGAAAATATTAGTTTAGTTGAGTTTAATTACACAAATTACATGGTTGAATATTAAATACGATAGTTTTTCTGCAGTTACTTCAACTTTTTTTTTTTTTCGAGAAAGATGCAAGTTATATGGTGCCTAAGTTTAATGAGAACAATCAAAAATTCATAGATGACATATATACAGTAATTGAGTATAGTGAAAACAGTTTGATACTAGAGACGAGCTTGCAACAAAAAAAATTTCTTATCTTGTTTCATTTAATGGGCAAAAGATTTCTAATAAGGAAGTCAATTTGCAAACATTATCAGAAATTGAATCTAAGATAACAAAGTCATCAGAAATAAGAGTAACTGCTCTTTATAAACGTAATTACCCGTTCGGTCCAATATGTTCTCATACTCTAGGGTTCAAAAAAACAGCAAGGCACGAGTGAGATGAGAATAGTGACATTGAATATACATACGATAATATATTAAAAGATGAGCCAGGAATATCTGAGCAGGAGTCAGTTCTGAAAACGTATCATGAGAGAATTGTTGAACATACCACGGCAAGACGGTCAAAATGTGCAGTTGACAACTGACATTGATTTGCAAAAGAAAATTGCAGAAATATTTGAAGATCACATGAGCTCAGTAGTTGTAATCAATGTAAATAACGCAGGAATTTTAGCTTATGACAATAATCTCTTTACTAGCAGTTTATCGAATGAAACTTTGGAAAGTCAAAATATTCCTTCAATACCACTTATAAACTGCAAAAGTCATATTTTCGTTTGTTAGCTAGGTGGAATGAAAGGAAATGTAGGACGAACTTGCAAGCACCATGTTCTCTTGCTGGTACTAATTTTGTTTTCTACGGTGAAAAACTACTTGCAGCTCTCAATGAACAAAATATTATTTATTTCAAAAATTAGGATTGCTAAAACTGGCTCTGTTTAGAAAAAATTACGAATGCTTCTACGAGAAGGATGGTTTTTTAAAGTAGAAAATTATCATGAATTTTCCCATTTTTCTCAAATAAATCAGGATTATCCCTTTATATAAATTACTCATTACTTAAATAATATAGTCATTTTAAAGATTTTCTTTATCGGCTAATTCATAGAGTCAGCGTTATATGTAAAAGAGATTGAAGTAGGCTGTTGTAGTGGATTCATGTTATACTAAGATTAGTATAAAAGAGACTCATAAAACCCAACTGGTGGCTGAGAAAGAATTTGAAGCCACAACCAAGAGATTATGATCCTCCTGCTCTATCAACTACTCAACCTAATTAAAAACTGTTGTACAGCTTGCAGCAGACAAAAGTCTCTGTTCAAAGCTTTTAGTATGTGATTTAGAAGAATAATTTTTTAAAAAACATTTCCAGGCATCTAATGGAAAGCTCCTAGACAGTTTGACAAACCATTACGAACAAATATTACAAAAAATTGATTCCACACTTTCTTCGCTCAGGTTTTTTGATGTTATCTATGTCAAATCAACTTAGATTTTGTTTATTAACGCTTTTGTCATTCTACTTAGAGAAAAGTATTAACTTTGATAGAGGCTAAACCTCTTTACTTTTAATCCTTTCTATTGATGATGAAAAAAGTATTTCATCAAGCTCAAGTATTCCAATAAAACATATAGACAGCAGTTCGCAAAGGATGAGCAGAAAAAGATCAAAGAAATGGAGGAGAAGCAACGTTTGGAAATGGTCAAAGAAGAGGAAAGAAAACTGGAAAAACAAAAATTGGAACAACAACGCATCGAGTAATGATAACATTTTGTATAATGCAAAATATGTTTTAGAAACGGTTTTCATGAAAGAAATGAATATTTTGTAGCATTTGAAATTCGAAATTTTTGAAGGCGAATAAGATTTGAAGAAAAAAGGAAACAAGAAGAGAAGGAATACCGTCGACAACAGGAAATGTTAAGAACGCAAAATGAATGCGAAAAAGATATTGAACGCCAGCGGTCAATATTCTAATTAAAAAACTGTGAAGTTATTAAATCTCACCAAGTGATAATTTTCGTGTTCAAAAATTAATATAATTCCAATCAAAAAAAAAAAAAAAAAATAGAAAGACTTCACTTTTTCTTTACAAATTTGCAATTTTAATTTAGAAATAAACAATTGAAACAAGAGGAATTGGATGCTGAAATTGCAAGAAGATTAGCGAGGGAAGATTCTACTATACAAATGGTCGAGAATAATACTTCGTAAGATTATGTATTTTTGGAATTGATTTTTAATAAGAAAGAAAAAACTATCAACTAGATGGTTTGGAATTTATTTTTGTAAGAAAATAACTATTAACTAGACGGTTAATTGTCAATCATCGTGTGCAGTGTATATCAAAGAGACTATTAATTGCATGCAGAATGCATAAGTTTTCTTAAAATAATATTGTAAGGCATATTTCGTTGTATAAGATAATCAAACCTTATGATATCAAGAATATAATGGATGTTTATGATTTTAAGGCCAGGATGTGTGAAGTCTAGTTATATGGAAACTAAAATTCAAAACAAAAAATTTGGTTTCGTTTGAGCATCTAATAGCAAACAGGGGATTGCTACTGAAGCAGAAATATAATGAGAGCGGTAGCTGCCTGAAATAAAATCTATTTTTTAATTACAAAAGGCTTCCCGATAAAATTTGCCAAGATTTTAGCGGAAAAGAGAAAAGCGTCGACACATCTAAATATGATCTGACGAAATATAAATACGTTGATCTTCGCGATATCATCAATACATCAACTGGTATTCATTTGTTCATATCTTAAATTTCATAGCATTTGATACTAACTTAGAGGAGAAAATAGCTTCATGATGGTAGCATCGGAAAAGCCGAACAACAGAGTATTCAGGAAGGGAATTCGAAGTGTCATGCATTCAATTATTTGCTTTTGTCCGCGCATCGGTTAAATAGGGCAAATTTCAATATATGAAATATTTATGAATGTTCATATGAAATAATATCATTTATAACTAATATTCTGATCTAAATCACATCATTCATCTATCAGCTCATCCATATAGCCAGATAGGAATGTTGAAGATCGCATTTTTTTAGTTCTCTTCTTCCGTTATTTTACTGAAAACTTCAACACATTCACAGTATAAAAAAATATTAATTTCAGCTGATATCACAGAATTGATGAGTTTTCAGATACGCATTTATTGCTTGCCTGCAAAGAAGAATTCCACAGACGTCTACAGATTTATCAACAGTGGAAGGAATTAAATGAGAGCAGTATTGTTGAACGACGGAAAAATCGTTTACCAATGGCAATACTTGCTTCCAGTAAATTAGACAAAATGATCATAATAATATTTACTGTTTTTTCTTTGCACTGCCAGACTGTCATCTTTTTTTCTTTAAATTTCATTTTTCTTTTTTTTAATGAAAAGATTGAAATGATGTAAAAATATAAAGCTGGAATAAAAGTACAATATGCTACATATGTTCGCTTCACTTTCTTAAAAATTACTTCAAGCTGTATTAGCAGCTTATTCTTTTGAACAGAAGCTGACTAGTAAGGTCAAATAATTCAACAGTTAAATTCTGTTGTTTGTCAGATAATCTTGAATACTCTTATATTTAGAATAAATTAAAATATTTCCTGTTTTAGGCAATAAAGATTTCTCTTCGCATTTCTCGCAGAATAACACCGCTATCCAACGATATTTCAAGGTACCCTTTGCAAGACCTGCTCGTGGACAGATGAATATGCACGGTATATTCAAAGCTATACATATCTTGCCTCGAAATCTTTTTTTTTTTTTTTTAAATCTAATTTATGATGTCGTAGTTTTATGAGATTAGATGTTTGTTCAGCAGTCGTGCTTTGCTCAAGAGTTTTGCACAGCAACATTTCAATTAATAATGAATAGTTGTAATCTATATTAGTTCGCTAAAATGTATCAACAATATAATTTCAAGAATGTGTTTTTTTGCAGATGTATTGGAGGTAGCAGTTTCACATGGTATGTGGTATGCCCATTTTGATGGACAGTGGATTGCCCGTCAAATGGAATTACATCCTAATAAGAAACCTGTATTGCTTATCACTGGTAAATATGACTACTAGCTTCCCATATCAATGATAGATGTAGAAATTAAATATCTGATAAATGATGCGGTTCAAGGAAAAAAACGAAAATTATTTGGATATGGACACATCCATAAATTTACCATTCTCCAATTACTGATATAATATTCTATCCAAACTTTCAGAATTATAATTATCCTGTACTTTACTCAATAATCGTTGACATTATTAAATAAGTTCAGTCCGTTTAGGACAAGATGACATGGAAATGTGCGAGCTGTCTCTTGATGCAACGCAGTTGACAAGGAAAAAAGGTGCCGAAATAACGGCTGCTGAATTTGAAACATTGTGGTATCAGTGCGGTGGACCAGAGTATCACATCCGCTGCAAACATGAAAGAAATTGTGGTATATGACATCGCATATTTAATTGCTACATACACCTACAACCGATGAGTTCAAGAATTTGTCCAGATAAGCTGAACTTTTCCAAGCTGCACTGGAAACTAAGTATTAACAAAAATGAAGATAGGTACGACAATGATGCCACAGTTTGATAATGAATGAATATTAGGGGAAAATAAACGATGTCGACTATGACCCAGCTTATGACACATCGCCAAAACAGCATACTGCCCATCGTTGTTTCTTATTCGCCCTCGCCTGCGGAAGCATTATCTCGATTCATTAGCACAAAGCCTCATTAATAAAGCAAAGCTGATTCATTCATGGATCAGAAAAAGCCAAGGTAAACTACTTATTCTTCACTCCAGAAGATTAAATCTCAAATCGCAGGAATGCGATACGCTCCCCTATTTCTACACATTTTTCCCAGCTTCACTCCATTTCCACCTTGTTTTCTTATCTCGTCATTCCAATTTTTTTTTCTAATATTTATTTTCGGGCTTATTGCATTTTCATTCCTTCCCTAATGACCACCTATTTCAGATGTCAGTTAAGATTCTAAGTTAACCTACTTATTAACTTAATCAATTTTATTTGTTTCAAAAACCTTCAATCTCGTCAAACAGATAAAATTTAAGATTATGGTGATTCGCATCAATTAAATACAGTAAATATAAAGTCACAAAAGGCATCAGTCATAACAAATAGCCAGAAGAAAATGAATCATTTCTACAAAGAACATGAATATAAGCTAAAAGATCTAATTTTTATCAATATTATTTAGTCGTGCAATAAGTTGACGTATGCGTTTTCTTTCTTCATCTGCCTCTGCGCCTAAATTAATTTCGTATTCCTCAAGAATCTGAAAAGGATGAAATTATAAAAATACTTCGACATACTTTTTTAAAACAAGTGAAGATCGCAATCTATCTATTGAAACATAAAATGTATCTTAGCTAACTAAAAAAACATTGTGCTCTTTGAGTAGTAAATAGTATTTTCGTATAATCATCATTTCGGAAATTTATAACCTAATGCGAAAACCCAGATTAGTAATTTTAAAAACATGAGTAATTAATTATTCAGAACAAAACAAAATTTTAAACTGAAAATCGATGAAGAAAAATGGAAAAAGTTTGAGAGAAGAACAAAAAGTAAGACAAACAAATAAGCTTAATTAAAACAGCTTCTGAAGAAAAATGAACATGAAAGAGATACGACTGAAATAAAAGATGCAGTGAAATAGCAGTGAACAAACCGGGACAAGATGTTTGCAAAGCTTTCCATTTCCAGTGCGCATTTGAAACAATTTTACCGCTCTATTACGACAACCAGATCCTGCATTTGAGCATACATCCGCGAGAATTAAAACGGTCCGCTGCAGCGTGTACAAACCAGCATCCAACTTATCTAGGTACAGTTGTTCAATTTCATCATCAGATAATTTGTTGTTTTGCGCCAGATTAGCTTGGCGAGCATCAAATCGATCAACACGATCTCTGAATGTTTTAATTATTCGAGATAAATGTCTATAGATTATTTATTTAAAATGCGTTCAGTTGGATAGCACATATTTTATTTCGAAAATATATTTATTTCTAATACATAGGGAATTATAAAAATTTTAAATAGAATAGAAACAGAGCTAAAAGTAAAAATGCGCAATTAATTTAATAGAACTATTGGTATTACTATATAACAAAACTTTCTTTTTATTTCAGTCTTCCAATTCAATTGCCTTAACTTAATAAGCATAATAAATTGATAAAAGGGAATTGTTTATTCCTGCATAATAAAAATGATAAAAATCTTAATTGATTCTAGAAGCAAAACCTACTGATATTTTAGCACAAGTTCAACTGCACGGTCGACTTTTTCATATTCATGTTCGTTAAATTTCGAAAAAATCCGATTACGTCCTTCCTCACCACAAGACCTCAATAAAGATGCCAAAACCTGCAAAACTGTGCATGTATCTATCTTTTATTACGATTTTGGTCATAAAAAAATTAAACAAATTTACCGAACAAACATGCTCCTCATGTTCATCCGGTGTCGAATCTTTTCTTTTTTGCTTTGATGGAGTTCTCATAAATAGCGGGAAAATTGTTCGCAAACCTAAAAAATACCATCCATGAAAGCTTTGGAAGAACATACAAATCAGGTAAGAATAAATATCATGAAATATGACCGGGCGAAAAAAAAGTTACTAGATGAAGTCATTTATTATAAAACATTTTCGTTGAAATAATCATTTCCTCGTAATGAGTAATCCAATATTTACCATTACTAACAAATCTCAAAGGCTCACCGAGAATATCGATGAATTTGACACAATTGGATTTTCCCTCTGCACCATTTGTAGCATAATCTAAAACTTTTAGTGCACTTTCACGTGACTGCTTACGTTCCCTGAAAAAAAAGGGAGGTTTTTGAAGACTAAGGTAAAAAAATAAATGTGTAAATGTAAAACAGTTTTTGCAAAGATGAAGATTCATCATAAATCAATCACCTCAGCATAAGATTCATTAATTGAAGACCTTCACCATCCAGAAATTTCTGCCTGTTTGGTGCATACATAAGTGCAGCGCATACAGCATTAAACAAGTTTTCCATATGTTCTCGTTCATCTGCACTCCCAGGATCATGACGCTTGTAAGTGGCCAGAGCCTGAACTGAATTAAATGCACAAAAATTCAAAATTTTTATAGGCTAAAAATCTTAGATCCTATCGACAAAATGCATTTTATCGACAATTCTTTTGAATTCACATTACTTTTGCAATCATGGTTTAATAAAACCTACACGAAGCAATAAATCGAAGCCATCAACTTTTTCTGTTAATCGTTTTCTAGCTAACTCAGTTGATTGCAAAAGCAAAGAAAGCAATTCACTAGCGAACATCTTATTTGCATCCAAAGATCCTCGTTGAGTTCCACGACGAAGAAGCCAAGCAAACAAACCCTGTTCGACACAAATATCAGCAAAAGATGGACGAAAATCGAGTACCTACAAAAGAGGAAGAAACAAAGGTAAATAGGATCAATTGTCAGATGATTTAACTTCCCAAGACTATATCTATTGTACTCAAAACATTTCCAAATATACAACATTGAAAAGATGATAAATTTCATAACACTGAATAAATGTTAAATTTTATAACACTGAATAAATTATATTAAGTTCTAATTCTATTGAAACTGCTAGGTTCTTCATGTCCAATCATTGTAATCATTATTTTACAGCAAATCACCGTTTTGAATTAATTTCTCTCTATCATCACCCTGGAAACTAAGTCAGACATTAGTCTGAAAATGCACTGATTCACAAATTGAAAGTAAACAAGTATCTAAAAATCCACATTTTCTACGACCGACAACGCATTGTGGATCGCATCGGCCTCGTCTTTTACAGTTTCATCCAGACGTTCAATGCTTTGCTGTACTAATGTTTCAATTAGCTGATCGGCAACCAGCACATCTATTAGTTTCGCTGTGCCATCTTCACCTTCATTCAATGTATCAACATCTGTTAGTTCCTTCAAACAACAACTGATAAAATTTTGAATGTATCTAAACATTTATTTTAATATTTGAAATCTTACAAATATTTGTTGATATCTAACAGTAAACATAGGAAACATTAAATACAGGATTTCTCAATTATAAAACTGCCTAAATTTCGGAAACATAATAAACTCAATTTCGATTAATCTGATATCGTATTGCATTAATTTATTGCTACCAATTAAAAAGCCCTATATATTTTGTACATCAACTTAGAAAAACCTGCAAAAGATTGATGACAGCGGCAACAATGTCAGAGTTTTCATGAGCTAATAACTGCAAAAGAATTGCCGTTGCACCATGATCAACAAGCAGTTGATATAAATCTGGTTGCGTTGCTAAGGCATGCATCTCCTTAAACAGCAACATATAATCCATTCAGACAAAATACAAAAAAAATATAAATGTTTTCAAAATGAATATGAACCTGTATTGCTTCATTTAATTCAACTTCGCTTTCCATGAACTTTGCTGGCTCGTCTCCGTATTTGATGCGCATCTCTCGATTTTTTAGACATCGTTTCTCCAGCTAAAAAGCTGAAAATTTCAGAACAAACCAAAACTAATGAGAATGACTAAAATCAACAAAATAATGAAGAGCTTAAGTGCAATCGAAACGTGACCTGCATAACAATTCGTTTAACAGCTGCTTCATCAACAACTATTGCTTGTGATTCATCCCGCTCCAATGCTGCCAGGATATCTTCTGGTGTACTGACTGCCGTAGACATATTTGCAATGTCAATACGAGGTCGCTTCGGTTGAATCTTTAAAGAAACAGCACTGTTACTAGTCAAGAACATCATTCACATCCATATATCATAAATTGAACAAAAATTTCAATTTCAAGAACTAGAGATGGAAAGACAAAAACCCTCAAAATGTAAAAAAGAATTAAAATCTCCATTACCTCGGTTGTTGCTCGCAGAATCTCTGTTACATCGATGGAAGACATTACGCTGCAAAAGAAAAAAATATTCAGACCATAGTCCTTAAAGTTTGCATAATTCTACTCTTAATTTAAGTAACTAAAAGCCTTATACAAGAAGTGTATCACTGCCAGAAAGACACATTTCAAGCACTAGCTCCATATTTTACACAAAGATTATCCCATTAAAGTTTACCGCCCAAGCTGTCTTTTTTCTTCTTGATGCCAATTGTTTTTGTAGATAATCCTTAGAAACATTTGAAGTGATAATAATTGAAGTAACTGATTTGCAATAAAACACTGTAAAGTTTTGAGAAAAAAAAAATCCTTTATTTAACATCTCATTTATTAACTAGTAATTATAGCATACAGCATCACACAAGAAGAGATTGAAAATGATGCATGAACTTTTAGATACAATAAATTAATGAAGATCTGACATCCTGTGCTAATACTCCTTGATAAAACATGAGAGTCACAATTGCTCATAACAGAAAGAAAGATACAGCGTTGAAATCTACTATTAAAAGTAACTTTTTTTTTCTTCCATTGTATTTAATCTATTTTCACCTCTAAGCATTTTCCGAGAGCATCGAAAATATTAAATTTAAGCAAACAATTATTTTAAAAAAATTTCAGATATAGATAACTGTGATTAATAAATAACATTCAAATCTCAAGAAACTACATTTAACTTTTCAGCGACTAAATGGCTAACTTTTACGAAGTATTGCTCATTACCAGTAATGTTCCATTTTGTTTTTGAAAGTAAATTTAATAATTCTAAACGCTTATTTCTTTCCTCTTCATTACTGCTGTCGCATTCGGAAGCCAAACATTCATAAAGCTGCTCCGCTGCATTACGACGCATTACAGGATAACGGGATCGCAAGGTCCGGACAACCTGCAGCATAATAAGTACATTGATTCTCGAACATTAGACTATGTTTGTGAAGCAATAAATTCGCAAATGACCAAGATCAAATAGAATCTGATTAAAAATCGTGAAAAAAATTGATCATTTAAAGCTAAATTCTATAGGGAAAAATACCCAAATTTAACAATAATTAATGAAGAAAGAAACTTACTAATGACGCAGATTTTTGCCAAATTAGACTAGATGAGTTGAAATGCAAGAAACTGCACAGTACTGAAATACATATTCGGATTTTCTGTGCGCTTCCTTTAACTGTCGCTTCCTGCAAAATTAATATTTCATAAACAAACTGATATTACTATAAAGCACCGAAAGACAATAAATTTCATACGATCCATTTCTAAAACCAAGATCTAGAACATAAGCTTTCAATCTACTAAGTCAGTCAATTTCAAAAATCCTGAACAAAATATAAATATAGTAGTTGTTAATAAATAAATGCTTCATATCTTAATCTGTAATGTAATCATTTAGTAAGTTATCGTTTGATTTCCGAGTAGAGGAAATCATCAACAATTTATAAAGATACAATAATAAATGCATACAATCGCGACACGATCCACAATTTTTCGAAGAGAAGGAGAAGAATCCGGATCTGCTTCAAAACATTCCAGAAGCTGTGCTGACAAAATCTGTTCCAATGTACAAAGCAGAGGTTGAGTTACACGCAATACGCCAGCATTATTGATTAAAATTGATGCAAGACATTGAAGAAAAATTTCCAGTTCCTACAAGTATGGAAGATTGTTTCCCTTTTAATATAACTGCTTGGTTAATATATTCAAGTTTTATTTAAAAACTGCACCATAACACAGTTGTTAATAGCGTTAGATTTATTCATATTCTATTACTAACTAACTTGTCGTGAACCGCGGACATCAGAAATTACTGAAAGCAAAGCATCAGAAGCGCCTCGCATTGTAGACTCCGTGACACCGCCTAAAAATAGAGCGAATAATTTTACAAAAATTTCAAAGCGAAAGAAAAAAGATTCAGCAAAAATAGTATCCATAATCTGGCTTTAATATTTACCAGCAGATATAATAAATCCACTCAAGGCATAATATCTGTAATAAGAACTCTTCAACAATAAAGCCAGTCGTTTGAAACACGATGGCAATCTCCAGGCAATATTTGAACCATTATCCACATAAATTTTTCTTAGAATTTCTTCTTCTTGAATACCTTTTAGCCCTGATTGCAATATTCTCTTCATTACCAAAGCAGCACACTAGAAATATGATTAGATTGAGACAAGCACGAAACCAAAATAATTTTATAAATTCTTGGATAAACATTGATGATATATTGTGACATATTACTATAAAGAATTGCAAAACTTTTTATATTTTAAGAAAACAACCTCACGAGTTGCATCAATTTTCTCGACAGATTGTTGAATTATTTTACAAATCGCTTCGGATATATGATTCGAACAATTTTGTGCCAAAGGCAAAATAACTGCAAATGCTTTCATCGCTTCCTCGCGCAAAACTCTTCCAACATCACCTCTTTTATCCATTGTATAGTCGTCCAAAGAATTAATCAGGCTAAAATATCTCATTTAGGATACAATAAAACATAGAAAAGAAAATGAAAGCTATATATAAGTATAATATAATATAATTAATAAAAAGTGTAATATATTAGTGTAATAAAAAAAAAAGTACAATAAAATGTACTTCCGAAAATTTATAAAATCGAAATCTGAAACAAACCAATCAAGGAGTTCAGCAAAGTTGTCCAGCGATTCAATTCCGACTGATTCAACAATACGTGAAATAGCTCCTACACAGGAACGGCGCCCGTAAGCCCAGGTGGCATCTAATATACTAGACCTAGAAAGCATACATAACATACCCATCTTATTTATTATCTTGTTCTAAAATTCATTAAGTATAAGAGATTCATATTAATCAATTTAGAAGAAAGCGAAATGAAAATTTGAAAAAAAAAGCAAAATGAAAAAATGAATGAATGAAAAGCAGCAATAATCAAGATGAAAATGCTTACCCACTGATTGTAAATGTAAGTGTACGAATAATTTCAGCAGCAAAAGGACCGAATGACGTTGGAAACAGCAATACTTCACTAGGAATCACACTAAGAAGAGCTGCTATCCCTTCTCTTTCTGACTCCACTTTGGCACCGGTTATCTGCAAATCTAACACTGCAGGTCAAATCCCATTATTATTATGTTTACATGAATGATGTGTTCAAAGTTGAAAGATAAAAGTATTATTTCAACTCAAATTTCGGCATTTACATTCAAAGCTGAATATAATTTTTCACAGTCTTGATAAACAGATTTCAATAACAAAGAAAGCAAATAACACTATTCCCTTAGTTCGTTGCTAAACCAATGTTAAATATAAGAAATAACATAATATTTCCAAACTTGGTCTTTTAAAAGACCAATTAAATCTTGGAACTAATCTGACTATTGAAACTATTTTACCAATATCAAAAAGCAAAATTTTTAAAAAATCACATACTTGTGGCAAATAAATTTGACGAATTCGAAGCATCAAAAATTCGACACTTGAGTTATCAACGTAAAGTTTGAAGAATGCGGCTCCTGCCTGACATGCTCCTTTCCTAATATCTCCATTCTCGTCGGAAAAATTCAATTCCAAACAATAAAGCCAATCCTCAATCTATAAAAAATAAAAAATTTAAAACATATTTTTCGTTGCGAGAATCATTGTTACTGGTTATTTAGGTAGCTTTTTCTTATTACATGATAGCTAACAGGATTATATTTAAATTAATCGGACATATGTTCTATGTTACCAAACAGATGTTTTGTTAAATTTTTTTCTTTTTCTGAAATTTGTTAAAAAAAGAAAAAAATCTGCAATTATCAAGTATTTCAATGCTGTAGCTATTAACATTGCAAATATGACAAAAAACAAACTGAACAAGCTATCTGATTTGTGTTAACTTGAGAATGTATACTTTTATGATCTCTTTGGGTATCACAGACGATAGTGATTTGATAAAAATGTTCATAGCTCGTCGCATTAACGTAGAACCTAGTGAGCGAGTTCTTTTTTTGCATATAGGATAGACCATACTGGGTATCTGCGCAACATTTTCATACAACTCCTTATCCAATAGCACACCACATCTTTTCAAACTTGATAAAGTGGATGCCAATGTAACAACGCCTCCTTGTCGCATAATCAACGATTCACTGCTGACCAGTGGCACCAACTTTTCAAAGACCTATTAATTGGTTCTTTTTCGTACTTTTTGAAAAACAACTGTTTGTCTTGTAAGACACAAAATCTAAAATCAAAATTTTTTATATAAAGAAAAAAAGAGACCAACATATGAAAAGAAGTTTTGATACCTGAGCGGAAACAAAATATGGGTCTAAAGCACAAAGACGACCGAGTGCTTCCGCAGATAACAAGCGAATTTCTTCATCCCAATGAATTATCTATAAAAAAAAAAAAAAAAACTAAAAAACTAAAAACAAAAGATTTCAGTAAAACAGGAAGATTACGAAGATTATACACAAAGACTTTCTTATATAACTTTCCTATGTTGCATAACATCCTACAAACTATTTTTTTCTAATCTCTTGCAATTATATTCTCTTCACAATTAATTCTAAATGAAACCTTGAACGATATGAGATGTTCGATAATCGGTCGAGTATACATTGAATATCTTGCAATTTTACATGAGATCTCTAAATAAGATTTACAACGTTGTCCAACAGCAAAATAATCAATTTCGGTCAGCACCTCAATGCCATTTGGAAATGTACCTTGCCGACCAACATTTTCTTGAAATGCTGCACTAGCAGCCCTGAAAACAACTGTATGTTGCTCACTATGCTTATTAAAAAATCAAAATATCCTTATCATCCCAATGCTTCCTTCTTATTCCACTTTTTTGAAATAGATCTTACTTTTTCCAAAATGCAACATATTACAAAATTCATCAGATGCTTTCAAACCTTCACTCAAATACAACTTCAAGCTTGACTACGCCACACTAAGCCGAAGTATTTTGCAAAATGCGCGCTGAAATATCAAAATCAGCAAAATTTGGACTACGAACAAATGAATAAATGTAAAGAAATTACCGTCTTACGTTAATTTCTCTATCAAATAATGCCACACAAACAAGGTATGTCGCAATCTGTTCAATATATTTTTTTAAATCTATTGGACGAAAAGCTCGAGCTAATGACCAACATATATAACAAGCTGCATCTCGAACACTCGCTCCTAGGGCATGATGCCCTTGCGGTTCTTCAAATACCAAGGCCTGGAAACGCAGGAATTAAAAAGAGATAACCATAAAAACAAAGCATAAACACGATTCTTCAAGCCATCCAAACTTAGATATACAATTAAATTCCAATCAAAGCAATAATCACAGTAGGGAAAAAAGTAAACATTAATAATATAAAAAGATATGTGATAAAGAATTTCTTCGTAACTAACATTTAAAAGAATTTTCACAACATCCGGAAGTCTTTCGAGGGGCAAAAAACCGCGCCTTGAAAGTTCGGCAACTGCCAAACAACCACCATGCCAGGCAGCATTACCAGAGTGTGAATTAAAATTAAATTTAATGATATTGTCGAGTACATCGTTTGCAAGATGTTTCGGCAAACGAGATACAATCCGTCCAATACCTTTTGCACCGGTCCAACGTATATCAGTATCGCGATCACGCAATGCTTCTAGAATTGTATTTAGGACCACTTCCAACTGTAAAGAAAAATATTAATTTATAATTGATCATACTCTTGATTATAATAACCAAATCGCTTTCCCACTGCAAATTTCTTTCCTTCCATCTTTGTGGATGATTTGTGGGACTAAAAAGCAAATCTACTTAAATTCCTAAACTGTCTTATAATTTTGCATAAAAATATAAGTCTCAATATTTTCCACAAAAAATATACTTCATACCAACCTTACATCATTCTATCTCATCATCGTTATAACAGTTTCCTGGAAGTAAATGCAAAACAATATTACAAGTAATATTAACTTCGTCATATGGGACTTCATAAACTTCGTCTGCAAAATTCTCTACTTCCAAAGCATTGAATTCTTGACATTTTGCAAAATCACTATTTTCTAAATCCAGGTAACGGTTTCCAATGTCGTAGCGCCATTTTGCAATCTAAATCACAAGAACTAAAAGCAACCTACCAATAAAAAAAAGAAAATTTTTTTTTACTGAAGTTTTATTGTTTTTGTCCTTAACAAAATACCTTTTATTTAAAGCATTATTCTTGAAATGTAGATTTACAGATATCAAATACCTACCTTCGGTTTTAAAAATACCATCCCCAATCTCTGAATAACTTTGACCGTCAACTTTTTTACAATTAAATCTGAATCTTCAAGGTTACTTAGTTGGCGCAAAGCTTTAAATACTTGATCTGCGACAGTTAATAAATCCTCGCGTTCTGCCTAGAAAAATAAAACCAAGCTGCAAAGACACTCAAAAAATTAATAATATTTTAGCAGGCACATCACTGTACGAATACAAACAGTTCACATTTTTTGTAGTAATACTCAAGTTCCATGGTTGGTTTATTTGCCCTTATGTAATTCACGAAAAACGATGAGCGGTTATATACTATATTCACCTTTTTAAGAATTGCTGCAAGCAAACGGAGACTACCAACGAGCTCACTGTTAGTAGACCATTTACCTTCACAATTTTCAATCGTCAAAATACATGGATCTATCAATTTCTTCAAATATTTTTTGCGCGCATCTTCACGGGATACTACCAATGAAAGCAACAAAGCAGAAGAATGCTAAAAAACTTTCATTGCTTCAAAATTTTATCAGCCAAAACTTTTAAAAAACCAAAAAGAGAAGACAATAAATTCCTTTTTCTCAATATATTGAAAAAAGCTTAATCTTTTTATTGATTTTTTCAAAGAAACCTCACTTTTCAAAAAATTCTGTATGCATCATACCTGGCATCTATCAGTATTTAGATACAGATATGGTAATGTAGCAGTGATTATTCTCTCCAACATATTACGACCATTTTTAGTTTCAAATTTGTTTAAATCAAATGGATTTTTGCATAAGATCACCATCCAAAGAAGAAGTATATATTGAGAATCCGTATCCATCGTAGAATCAGAATACCGTTCTAGTGACGAAAGTACTTTCTCCATATATTCCATCTTGAAAATCACAGAAATACTTCGTAAAGATTTTTTTTTTACATGATTTTTTTATTTTTTAATGATTTTATTACTCTCTTTTACATGATTCGATAAAAATATCAATAAAGAAACATACCGATAGGTAAATAAGAAATAACTAAATAAATTGAGCAAAAAAAAAAAAAAAAAAAAACTCAAACTTTGAGAAGAAAAAATCATAATTTAAAAAAAATATTCTCAATAGTTTCGAATAATGAAGAATTTTTCCCTACTTACGGTTTCAGAAAAATAAGGATTTTTTAAACATAATCGTTATGAACGCTTACATCGTGAGGCAGCAATGACAGGAACACTTTGTACCCTCTAACTTTCGATATATGTGCAAGCAATGTAAATGCCACGTTTGATACATCATCGAACCTTCAAGAGATGCAATTTGAAATATAAGTATTTTTGACACATAAAATCCGAATGAACAAAAAAAAAAGAAAAAAGAAATAAACACTTTTGTTTCTTTTTTCTTTTGGTATGCTTCCTATAGCACAATATGAACCGGTTAGAAAATTGAAAGGAATAAAAATATTTACAATTTCATACAACTGATTAAAAGAATCTTACTTTGCCTGCCCGCTTTCAAGCAATTTTATATGTATTAGCAGCTTATTTATCATGATTTCCATAAAAGGATCAAGCAAGCTGGGCTGTTCTTGGTAAAGATCAAGCAGATATCGAAACCTGAAAAATTAGAATTTCAAAAACAAACATACTCTATAGCGAAATCTACGAAGCGTTATCCAAAATAAAGAGAGATAAAAGATTCCAGACAATTCAAAAATTCTCCTTATTCGTATCCTAGATATAAAGATAAATTCTTAAGCCCTCAAGCTCTTGATAATAGTTTTCTTGTGTTAATGTACTTCACTGCATCTAAACTATATAAATATCATTATCACAAAACAACCTTCATCTTTAAAAGTCACTAAAAGAAAAAAATCTGTACCTAACTTGACATTAGTAACTAGAAGGGTCCGTAAAGTTAGCAGACCATACAATTTCTTGTAAATTATTTAACTGGTTTTAAACACTTAACAGATTTTCATTACGGTTTAAGCAACATGTGATGAACTGTTGAATAAAAATAACCTTTCAAAACGATTTTCTGTATCATGTTGACTGTTTGCAAACGAAGGTATACCATCAATAATAGTAAATATTTCTTGCCGATGGGTTTCAGCAAATGTTTTCTGTGACTCTAAAACACCATCTTGTATCAGTGAATCAACAAGGGATAAACCAGGCACCACATTCAGTAGGACTTTTTCCTGCATTCTGAAATTATTGTATTGAATGAGAAGCAATATTTTGTCACTGTATGGTTATTTCTCAATCATTCAGCTTTTTAGCCTTTTATTATTCTAATTTTTTTTTCTTATTTACTCTTTACTAATTCGAAAATGAATTGACGCAATAGAAGATGAATGATTGGTTTAATGATCAATGAATGATTAACCCACGAGTTAAAAAATAACTGATTCACTAAACATGAAATAAATGGTCCAAGGCCAAAAAAGCCCCCAACCACATTGAAAAAAGTCCGAGACCATTCGGAATAGAGTCCCCCAATTACCGAACGAGATCACTTGAATTACTTTCTAGTCACTTTGACGGGGACTCAATGATCGGATGTACATCCCACACTTGTCACTGAAAATAATGTATTACGGAAGGGAAACAGACGAAAAAGTTCAAGAAGCCGGTGTTTGGCCAAACTGGGAGGCCAACAAAGACAAAGTCACTAAGTGAGATGAGGTCACTTCAATTTCAAAGATATCCTTTCGAATGCATTCGTTTAGCATATGAAATATTTTTAAATTTGAAATGCTGTAACTAACAACGCCTAGCGAAATTGCTGCCATTGTGGTTGTTTGTATTTATCTTCATTACAGTGGTGGAAATGTCGGGATTTGTTGGAGATTAAGAGAGGAATTAATTCTCTGATACAATTCGTTTAGGCAAAGAAGGTAAGGAGAATTTCGATACAGATGCTCTTGTTTTTATTCTTATTTCGAATATGCAAATTCGTTTCTCTTTTCCTTATTTCTTTCAGTCAGTCTTCATTATATGACCCTGAAATTCTGGAAACGTTCAGCCTAAATGGCAGCTTTGCTGGAATGTTAAATTAAATAAATTACATATTTATTTGTGTTAATCTTGAAATAATCGATGTATGCCAAAGTGTGTGAGCAACTAAGCATCTTTTATTCGCTCTTTCTCACCTTCTCATTCTACAGTTTTGTCAGGTATTCTTCAAGGAGATAGCTGTGCATTATATTTCATAAATTTCAGCGGAGAAAAGCTGGCCATCGTTTAGTTTTACCATTTGCCTTAATAATTTATTCAATTAAGATCTTTCGAATGGTGCCTTGCCGTTTCTGTAAACAACATTTGAAAGGTTCAGCAAGTAGACATCACTTCCGACTAGAATGTGAGACATCTCAACAGTTCATCCTATATTTAACTTCCGTATACCAAGATAACATGATGAATTTGTGAACTCTTTCTGAATTACATATAATATGTCGCCATCAAATTTATTAAAGATTACTTGATAAAAGCAGTAGCCGGAGAATGTGTAAAAATTAGTGAGTATGTCAAACTGTGGGAATAATTTATAAAATGAATTGCAATTCTGTGCAGAGTCTTAAAACAGATAAAAGCTGAAAAATATAGAAATAAACCGTTACATAACATGAAGAAACTCAAAAGGCATAACATTCTCGTCATTATTCATTATATCCATCGCTTTTCTAGCTTACTTGGTTTGTTCACACTAATATCTCAAATTTTATTCCATGTTTACTAGATATCAAAGTGTTGATTGAAAAAGAATGAAAGAAATTGGTATGACTAGTCTTATCACTATTCTAACAAACAAACTCCACTAATTTCGTAATTCAGCGAAGTTGGTTTTGTCGTGCCAATGCTGGATTGAACTGTGAATTATATTTCCCTATATTTCGCTCTTTTTTTTCTTTACTGTTTTCCGAAGAAGTTAACAAATTAACTACACGCTGCTGTTCTTTTGCCTCTCGATCCAGGCGTTCCTGTCGTAGTTTTTCCAATTTCTGTTTTTTTGAAATTTCTTCCAAATCCAATATTTCCACTGAACTATAATCGTGATGCCTTCTTTTCTTCTTGTACTTTTTGTGACGAAATTTCCTGTCTTTCTGTACACGTTCTTTTTTCTTTATGTGGATGCCCTCAACGCGTTTCATATTATCAACAGATGGTCGATTTTCCAGTTTTTTGAACTCACTTTCTCTTTTTATTGGAATTTTTTCATACCAAGGCTTTTCCTGAAAATCAGCAGCACGGAAGATATTCAAAATATACAATGAGAGCAAAAAAAAGACATTAAAAGTTCTCTATGCAACACTCTGTCGATTTGAAATTTAAAAAACTAACTTTTGTCAACTCACTAGAGCCTTGGCCAAGATATTGCAAGATGCCAACTTTCTTTTCATATTCTTCCTGTTCTTTTTTCTTTTCTAATTCATATTCTTGATTTCTTCCGCCAAGATTCTTTCGATACTCTGTTTCTAAGTCAGCGAAAAGATTGACATGCTCGGAAGATGTAAACCGCTCGTTATTGTCATCAGCTCCACTTTTTCCAGCCGCATGTATCGTCTCTATTCGTCCCACATTCTGACGGAGAAGATTTACCTACAATGTCGATAAAACTAAGAGATCATAAAATAAAATGCGAAATGAAAGCTTGATTTGATACTACTGTTCATTAATTCTGCATATCTTAAAATTTATAGCTTTTATCCAATGAATCCATCATTCAGAAATACCATCAAACATCCACGACACTGCCGTTTATATAACATTATCCAAATATAATAATATTTCTTAATAGGAGTAGCCTTGCATATCATTTTATCTGCTAATAAAATAAGCTTTTTGAATCCGGAATTTTCATTCGAAAAATCTGTTTTTTTCTAAAGAAAACCAACCTTATATTCTTGCTCTGCAAGCTGAGCTCTTGCTACCACTGCTTCTTCTTGTTCTTTAGCTTTCTTCTGATCACGACGTACTCGTGCAACATTCTCCTTTGTCCGCACATGCCACTTTTTTTTAGGCAATATATTCATATTCTGGAAGAAACTGCCATAATTTGAAAGCAAATAAATGGGTCAATAGTTAACCCCTAATGCAATTCATACTATTTTCCTCAAAAAGATGTCTTCCCTCCAACGAATTCCAATACACATATAAAACATTTGAAACTGTACTGCGGTTCATCGATCATGACGCAATCCTTTATTTAAAAAAATCCGTGTATCAAATAAGACAAAATGTTACAGATGTCCTTTCCTAGCATGCAATGATATATTCTTTCCAACTGTATGAAAAATCAGAAGCAAGACATTACCAATCTTTTTTCTTATGTGACAATGATGAAATAAAAATGTCGTGCAAAAACAATAAGAATTTAATTGAATTATCAAAATAAACAAAACAAGGCTTTTTCTGTATTCTACTGGTATGAGATATTTCATAACTAAACATCAGTCATAACTGATTAGTAGTCTCTTATAAGGTATAATATGAAATATTTTATTAAAATTTTGAAGTTATTTGAAGTGATACTGCAAATTATAAATGTATTAATTTACTTCATAACAGAGGTGTATCAAAGAGCAACCGATATGTATATTTGCAACACAGTTTCTAGATATATATATATATAGTAACTGATCGAAATATTATAGCAAATTATTATGGTCAGTTTATAATCTCGGACATTAAATATATTAGCTCAACAAATAAGCTTATTACCTTCCAGTAAACAAAATATTAATGTACAAGCTAAAAATTTCGTCCGATTGTCCCTAAAACATGCTATACAACAAATAATTTTTATTCAAATTCCCAACATCAAATGCTAACAAAACCAATCTAAACTATTATATGCTGTATATTCAAAGATTTTAAATTGCAAACTTTCTTCTTTTTTCGCAGTAATTTATTAAAAGGCGCTATAAAGATAAAAACGATATAGCAATTCTGCTTAAAAAAAAAAGTAAATGTATGCTCCCTTAGTAGATTTTCAAGTTAACTTGTCGATATTTTGGACAAAAAACTTATTACCCGAGAAAAAAATACTCAAAAGCTTATTGGTATAAAGATACAATGTTAGATAAATGTTATTAAAAATAGTACAAAAGTTCGACGAAAATAAGGCGATTTAAAAATTATCACAGAAAATTAATAGCAATAACACGAAAATCTTACATAAAATAAAATAAAGAGTGAAACTGAAGAAAATTTTGGAATAGAAGACCGGATTTATTATGATTTCAAATTTAGTCAGAAAATGATACGGCAATAAATTTGAGAAAAAATCACAACATTTCTCGCTTTAATCAATTTTGCACAGAACTCACGGAGTTAAAAAAGAAAGACATAGGAATAAATAATAACTTATCAACACAGAATTATGGAATCAGGAAACCATGCAGGACTTAAATAATAAATAATTCGACGTCCCAGATATTTGGAGAACACCAGGACTTTTGTATCGTGAAAAAATTTGAAAGAAAATAAAAACCTTTAAAAAAGCTAAAATGTAGAAACCAATAATCTGGGAAGAGAATAAAAGATCTGCACAACTGAACATAACGTCACTTCAAGAATTTTATCAAATTTGTTATTTCTTATACATCTGCTAACACTTCAGGGTGAATACAAATTTAGTGACAGAGCAAATGTTTGAGAAATCGCAAGAGAAGGAGATGGAACATGCATCTGATGCCTCGTTTCTTCAAATACTTTTTCACGATGCTGTAACGGTCGTGCACAGTCTTGCTGGGATAACCGATATGCTCGGGATGCATTTACAACAGTATCACGAACTAGGTGTGGTAGCATGCAAATATGAATATGAGCTCCATCGAAAAGCGGTCCAAACTCAAGCGGTCGCTGCGTTTCAATTCTGATCCGGAATAGATAAGGTGACATTCGATATAACACGATGAGTATATCACAAAATCGTGTCGCAATGATGTCACGACGATACGGACGATCGTTTTCACTCCACACTACATGCACTTCATCGTTACCCAAATGCTTCAACTTCTGGGTAGTATCACCTAAAATTATCTCATTTAAGATATGAAATGATAAATAAAATTGATATATACGAACAAGAAACTATCCATTTATTTTTCTGCCCCATATTCCCTCAATACTTGTTCGCTTATATTCTGAAGAACATTATATTCGATAAACAGCGGTCTCTTGAAAAATGGATCAGAGGTTTAATCAAACCACTATTTAGACCATCCATGGTCTGGGCCATCTTGACTTTTTTAAAGCTTCTTGCAAATATAATGAACAGTATTTCGATTCTTTACAATTGCCTTCTGTATTATGCATCATAATGTATTCTGCTGCAACGAGAGCTTAAGATAGAATTTGTAAGAAAAAATATATAAATGCTTCATAGTAAGAAACAAACCATCGAGCATAGTGCTGACATGGAAAATAATTTCCGTATCAGCAGATGCATAATATGGAGCAGTTACACCGTTTGGTAGGCCGCCATTATATCCATAATGCTGATGACCGATTTGTACTTGCCAGCCCAGACGTAAGACGAATTCATTGAATGCAGCTGAACCAAAAGTATTGGAGAGTATTGAGACTTTATCCTAAAAAAATAATAATCAAAACTGCTTCCCATTTCATAACTAATCAAAAAATAACTCCTTTTGTGATATGCTAACATGTTGTAAATTATGTTATAGTTGAGAAATAGAAAACATGATCCCTTTGCACTAAAGTTAGCATATTGTAAAGGGTGACATGAGTAGACAAACTCCCTTTGCGCCCTTTGTACTGTATAAAAAAAAAAAAAGATTAATATGTTGCAGATTGTAAAGTTCACATGTAGTAAACAACTTCACTATAAAAAGAATTCTTATTATTCATTCATTCAATCCTTTTTGCTCTGATCGGTATTCGGCGAGCAAATCTCATCAAACACCATCAATTCCTAATATCCATACCGCAAATAACTTCCCTATTATCAAAAAAAAAGTCTGAATTATCGATTGTATTACCGATATTCATCAATTCACTGTACACTGTAATTGGAGTAAATAAAATTTGTCATATCAACTTTATTATACAGCAAAATCATCTATATCAAGTTCCAATTCCCAACAAAAAAACCTTTCATAAATTATTTTCACGACACAAATATATATATTGGGAATATATATAAGTAAAAAAAAAAAAGAAAAAAAGATTAAAACATTTGATAATCCGTTGGAACTCCCATATTTAGAGAAACAAATGAATTTAGTTCAAATATTTCTATCAAATTTCGGATATACATTCAAATACAAAATAAAATTAAAATCAAGATGAATAAGAAAATTTGGGCTTATCAAACATACCTCCTGTCCCTTAGCAACATAGATAATAGCCACTTTATGTACTTCTCGTGAACAGGTATGGTCGAGATGTCGGATATCGCGATTGAAACTGGGTGGGATTTGTCGCATTCCCGAAAATAACCGTAAATCAGCAGCAAAAGTGCGCCACAATACATATTTTTCCTCAGTTAATGATCGTGATGAGCATTCAATTAGTTCTGGACGACGCAAAGTAGGTGCACTCGTTGTTAGACGTCTATTTTGTTGAATTAAAAAATACATTTCATTACATTCAATTGGATCCGCTTGCAATGTTCGTGGTAACTGTGGCAACTTCTGGAACAGTTTGAATGAATCTTTTCGGAGGAAAAATATTCAATAATTTACTGTAAAATAAGACAAATATCACATAAGGCAACTAGCTAAATAAAACGTACATCGAAAGGGTCTTCAACTGTTTCTTTAGTGCTGGTTATTTCTGTCGTCATTTTCTTCGGTCGCAAAGCCAATTTCCATAACCAATTATTAACGCAATTCATTTGACGCCTAATCGCATGTTCCCGCGTAAAACACCAGCAGTGTTTCCCAACTGGCGTTCGACTTGTCAAATGTAGGCCACTATCCATATCAACACTGAAGCGATAACAAAATGAAACTTCTTTGACATGAATCATTCATTAAACTTGAAACTGTAGATGCAGCTGGGTCTCTGATCCATCCATTGCATGAAAACTGGATTCCTAGATAACTTTGCCAATTTTCTACATGTTATGTTGATCGGTTGCGTATAGACTAGCAAGTTTACCTTGAATATAATCTTAATAACAGGTACTCTGCCTTCCAAAATCGATCAAATTAGTTATGATAAAATCTCATTAGAATTAACTGCTTAAGCGAATAAGGAATCCAAATTCTTGGCCTTTGTACCAGTACTAACTAAATCTTAATCCCATATGATAATTTCACGTAAAAAGAACCTTAGAATGGCTCTCCCCTGATCAAAAAAGATACGTCCTGCTATCAACGCATCCTTTTGCGAATTTCCGGTGATGTTTTCCACTGAATTATAACGACCTAAAGCAAATGACGGCAATGGAAATTGGCGATAGTATGTAAGCAAAAATCCTTCCAAACAAAGTCTTTTATCATTCAGCACGCGCTCCAGCAATGATCTTTTGAGTTGACAATCCATTAAGCTCGTTGATACGCTTTGCCATAGTATTTCACCAACTAGGCAGTCCTCCTTTACCTTTAATGAAAGTAGGGATTATGTTTTGATTTGAAATACATTTGGAATTTGAAATTTTCTAAATATATTTTGAAAATGATTAAATAAAATGAGCTGAAGCAATCAAAACCAAAAACTCGCGCAGCTGAGCCTAATTATACCTGCCAAGAATTTTGTTTCATATTGAGAGAACATATGAAAATAAACAAAAAGGAAGAAATTAAAAAAAAAAAAAAAAAAAACATACGAAATCGAGTGCCTGTTCCAAAATGGTAGCTAATTTGTCACGCAAGCTGAGCTGTTTCAACTGATTCAAATCGGCACAAAACATATGAAGCAAATTGGCAGAAGTTTTCAGAGTACAAATACGATTCATCACCTCGGCCATTAATTTCGTGTCGGCACGTTCGATGATTAACAATGCCAAGGCATGCAACGCCAATGAGTAGGACTGCAGCGGCACCTCATCCGAATTCAATGCTAATAAATTAAGTAACAATGTTTCACCTACAGCATGATCGGGTGAAAGAAGTGCTGCCACCTGCAAATCTTTATTTCAGTATTAATAATTATATGATTTGTACAATGTATAATTATATGATTTATATAATAAAAAACATTACCCAACATTGCTTCACATTAAAAAAAAAAGAAAATGTGAGATATTTCAATAAAATTTCTTAGCCAACTATAGTAAATTTCGATTACAGCGAAATGAATTAAAAAACAAAAAGTCTAAACCACGTTCAACAGTGTTCAATTCCTAGCCGTTACGTTAATAAAAACAATTAAAATGATAATCTACAAAATTTGCAGCTAACCTGTACACTTCTTGGTGAAAAATTGGATTGTTTGATGAGTTGGGTAAGTGAGCTGAGAGCTGGACGTGCCAGTATGGTAAGATAATCTTTGGACATGAATGGCATATATTCCAGGACAATAGTAAAACGTTCGGAAATAATTGCTCGTGCCAGAGCAAGCAGGATGTGAGCCTGGAGTTATACACTTTAAAATAGACGAAAAATCATCAAGAAATCCAGAGGTATAAACTCAATAATGCAGAACTATGTTAAAGTGAGATAGAAAAGGAAAAAAATTGAGGGAGATCGAGGAAAAAGGAAAAAAAAATTAAAAGTAAAATGTCTGGGCCAAAGGAAATTGTTATCTGAAAACATCAACTCTTTCTATTCATTAAATCTTTGATTTCTACGGTGTTTTAATAAAATATCGAGATCTGCACTATAAATGGATTGATTGATTAAACAGGAAAAAGTGAGTTTCAGTTCCAAATCACTGACTTTGTTCGCAGAATTTTAAATACCGAATCTCTGGGATTTTTTTTTTTGGATGGTGTGATCTGTTATTTAAATTTAACAAAAGCAATAAAAACTAACATTATAATTATGAAATTGATAATATCTGACATTTTCACTTTATTAATCGGTCTTGCCGAATAGGTTTATTGAAGTGTTACTTTTATAAAGCAATGGACTAATGGCGAGTTAACAAGTGCCATCAGTGACAACATGTGATACTTCTCTGCTTTAAGAATAATACATATCCTAGTTTTATGTTTATTGCTCCCTGATATCCACCCATCAATCTTATGGATCTTTTGTCTCCAGGTGGATTAAGTATAAAATGAAGTATAATATAATAAAGCAAATATTTTGAATTCCTAAGGCCAATTTCAATTAAATCGAACAAAATATAATCTTGATTAAGTACCAAGAAAAAAAAAACCAGTAGTGGGCTGTCCATAATGAAAGCAAAAAAATAAAAACACAAAAATGCCTCAACAGTGCAAAAATAGCACAACTTTTTGAAAAAATAATACAATATTTCACTAGATTTTTATTGCAATTAACGTCCAAGTTCATATCAGGTGTTTCTAAAATCTGAAATGAATTTGAGTACTAATTTATTCTTTGTTCTTTGAACTTAAATATTTAAACAAATAATAAACTAATTACCTCGATAAGGGGTGGAGGATTAATAGTTGAAAGAACAGCACAATATGCAGGCAAACAATGAGCTTGACCGGAAGGCGGAAGAAGTAAGAGTCGAGTACAAATCCAGTGTATTAACGCATCAGTACCACTTAGTCGAAGCAAGGTGTTGATGGTTTTTGAAACAGTCTGAAAATTAAACAAATTGTTACGATATCAAGAGTTGTATTATGTTTCATGCAAGATAAGGGAATAATGCCAGGTAAATTCAACTACAATGAATTAAAAAAAAAAAGAGTATTAAATCGAATTAAATAAATTTAAATTAAATAAATTTAAATCGTTAGATTTAATTCATTTATTGTAAAAATGTAAAATTTTGCTTCAGTAAGATGAATTTTCTAATGATAATTGAAATGACAACCGATTGCCTGCTTCCATATAAAATCATTTATAAGGATATGCAAATATTAGACAAAAATATGACTATGTTTGCTTGTTTTTTTTTTTTTTTTTTTTTTTTTTTTTAAGTAAAATGAATAAATAAATACTTGTAACAGCTTGACTTAGAAATTGAAGAAAAAAATAATGCACTTATAACTGAAATGAAATAAAATGTCGCATTTCAACTATTCAGAATTACTAAAATAGTTTAACTTCATCAGCCTTAACTGAAGTTTCAGAAAAGGAAATAACCTGAACAGCAAGATATGAATGGGCAGCATGCAATGGAGAGACCAAATTAACAATTCGCATCCATACTCTCAACCACACCACCGCGTCACCAGTTGACTGGAAAATTTATACAATTAATTTTGCTTCATAGCCAGAAAATTGACATAAAATGACTAAATTAAATGAACTTTTTTACAAAATTCATTGGATTTTTTTTGGAATCTTTGCAAAACACCATTTAATATTAACTTATTATCTGCACAGCTACCAATGACAAAAGAGTGCCTGTTGATACTTTGGAACAAAATTTTTACCAAATTTGCACAACTAAATAGTGCAAAGTCAGCACACGAAAATAGTCAATTCGTGAAAAATGAGCACAAATACCTGCGAAATAAAATTCAACTCATAATTCGATTTCCTCTCTATTTAAATACTCAGCTATTTTTAACTTAATTATGGTAAAAAGCAGAAAAATAATAAGATTAAGGAAACATAATTGTTAGAATATTTGGAAGACAATTTAATTCAAAAATAAAAATCGCTACCAATTCGAATTTAACAAGAAAAAACGCAGCTGATACAGTTAAAAAACTCAATATATATATAATGTAATACACATGAATAATCCAATTCATCTGCATTATTTACTTATTTCAATTTATATATTTCAACTGCAAAAATATATGAAAATTCAAAGGAAAAATCAAAGAACTTCTAATTCCGGATTATCTATCGCAGCATCATAGCAGTCTCAAATCAATTCCTTTTTATGCTTCAAACTTTAAAATTTAATAATGGAGATACATATTTGATATGCGTTCAGACAAGTGGACTATTCTGATTTATAACGTCAATAGCATTTTGGCAATATTATCAATTGATCTCAATTGAATGTGTCAGAACTTACGAAAATAAATGACTTTCAGCAGATTTTTTTAGATGCATTTTTTTTTACCGAATTAGTAAAAATGATGTGCCACGAATAAGGCGCATCATCATTTCATCGTTCTAGCTATCAAAATATTTAACTTCTCAAGTAATATCTACTTGTTACCTTCATTATGATCCTGCTTCTTGTTAATTTGACTGCTTTTTTTAAATAAGTGCTTAAGATAAAATTAGTACTCGAAAATATCCAAAACGAAATCGAATACCTTTCAAACTCACCATTACTTTTATGATAATTAAAAAAGTACAAGATAACGATATGCATCGACCGGAGTTGTTTTAATTCCGATTTGTTTCAACTATATCAGTTCAACTTACTAATCTCCGTCGAAATCAAAAATCATGCTTAAAAGTGTTGTTCTGATTATAATGTAGATTGTTATCAGAAAGAAATAAACTATATATATATATATATAGTTTATTATTGATATATA